>JARSSU010038625.1:0-11761 GCA_029619165.1 Eurosta solidaginis
CACTAAAGCCCCAGCCACACAAGATACCTTATTATAATTTGCTAATGCTACAACAGATTCAACAAAAAAGAAATATTTGACATATACACTGCGTATACGTAATTTTTTTGTATGAACACTTCGAAGTTAGATTTTGAAATTCGAATAATCGAATAATCGTTGAAATGTGGTTATTCGAATAATCTGATAATATTTGAATAGCAAAACTCGATTAATAAACGTACAAAAATCTTAAATGGAATACTCGATCAATCGAATTATTCGTATATTTTTAAGAGCCCTAATGCTTAGGGTCGTTGTCTTCTTGATAAACCCATTTCAGTTGCATCTTCCATTCTGTGTGTGGTATCATATCCGACTCCATTATTTCCACGTAAAATTTGGCATCTATTTTATATTTTATCCAATAAAGCGCACATGTTCCTTAGTAATAGAAACAGTCGCCTGCCAACGCCTTGATTTTGTCACTTCCATTTTTGATCGGGAAACATATCTGAGATTAAAAGATACGTTCGTACTATCGGCACCCTCTTGAACCAAATAAAACGAATTTTTCGACCGGCCAGTGCAGGTGCTCTTTGGCAAATTTAATTCTTGGGTTACACATGCCGATATCATATCAAAGTAAATGCTCCCTTCTTGGGCTTCTGCCAAAAAGTTTAGCTGCGATTAACTTATTTCTGATTGTGGACGAGTTGACATAAAGATTTATCTCATTCCGATATTTTTTTTTCTTTTGAGGTATAAAAACTTCTATCTCGACCTAAAGCCACACCTTTTCTAACTTTGCTCACGAAAGAGCTTTCTTTCGCTCTGTTGTTTCGGGACTTAGTGTCCATTTATTGGCATTCGCTAAAATTTTGTTGGAAAATCCGAACAAATCCTCGATAAACTTGTAAGTTTTGCCTTCTACCAATAACTTTTTGATGAGTTCCCGCCTTTTTTTTCAGAGCAGTGTTTAGTACGGCCCATTTTTGAAATAATTGTCTCAAAAATTATTAATTTTTATAAGTAACAATTGCACCAATTGAAATTAATGAAAATTTTCACACTTCATTCCAATCACTTTAAAAATAACGACTACATGTTTTTGTTGTTGTTGTAGCGATAAGGTTTCTCCCCGAAGGCTTTGGGGAGTTTTATCGATGTGATTATCCTTTGCCGGATACAGATCCGTTACGCTCCGGTAGCACAGCACAATTAAGGTGCTAGCCCGAGCATCTCGGGAACGATTTATGTGGCCACATTAAACTTTCAGGCACTTCCCTTCCTCCCCACCCCCAAGTTCCATGAGGAGCTTGGGGTCGCCAGAGCCTCTTACGACAGGCATACCTACCGCGGGTATATTCTGATCCCCTAACCCGCTGGGGATAATAACGACTACATCGATTACACTGCTTTATTTGATCACAGTAAAAAACAACTGCACAGCACAAAAGGTAGCGGAACTTTATTATGAGTGTGACAACTGTATCATAAATTTATTTAAATACAGAGTCATAGTATTTGGGCATATGTGTTGGTGTTGACAAATTTAAATAACAAGTGCTATTTAAGTGTAAAAAACTATGACTAAAATTTTCATAGGCCACTGCTTTTATTTCGCGCACAGTTGTACATACTTTATATTATATACTCTTTTATTAAATGATTGTTTTAATTTAAATTGGATATTTCCTGCAGTATATTTAAGCCACGTCTGAATAGCTGCACTGCTGGGCGGCAAATAAAATGAGTTTAATCTGCGTTTTGTGGCATGCCACACTTAAATGTGGCACTTTCATTTTTTCCTTGTAATTATAATTTTTTTTAATGATATCTCTAAAAGGAAATAAGGATAAGCTTATGCAAGAACATTTCGGTTTCCTGCCATGAGACTTTTTTTATTTTTGTTAAGTCTACGGAATATGCTCCCGTTTGTTTCATGATCGATTTCAACATGTTCAGTCATAATAATTTGTTGTAAATATTAAGAAATTTCTCTGTATCAACCAATTACGTGATTATTTGCTAAAACACGATTATCGTAATAGTACGAATCGCAATGATTGGCATCTACAATGTGAGTCAAGTACTTGTACTAATCATAATGGATTTTATATGCTGTTGTAATTAATGCTGCCACATTCGGGAGTGTATTTCGTTGTCAACGAGTAAAGTAAATGTATGCACTCTATTAAAACGGTGTGGCAATTTCGTAATGTGAATCAACTAGAGGTTACATTGTCGGATGTTAATGTACAAAAGACTGATCTGGAGCTGATTTCATAAATTCTTTTTAGTACGTAAATTCCTCCCGGAGTGCGCAACATAAAGTAGGGTACAGTAACTACTACGTCCATCTAAAAAATGAAAATAGGGGGAACTTATAGCACCACAATATGTTGTCCAGTAGTGTGTTACATCTCGCGTGAAGTCGATGACTATGAGTCTGATCATGACTCTTAATGATTTGTAAGTGGGTATAGAATCGGAATTAAGAATGACCTTTCCTCAGCAAAAGGGCGCTTTTTATGGCATACAGTTATTCTTCGTGTTTCACATTCAACCCCTGATACAGCCCAGCCTATCTTGGTAAGCTAAGTGGTGGTGTTACTGAAATGGATCACTCAAAAATTTGTAACAAAGGTAAAAATGTAATGAGAGTTTGAAAGGGGTAGAAATCTATGGCGGTGAGCCGGACTTGGAAGGCGGATAGGAGTGTAGTTAATACAACCAGCGGGTTAGGGGGCTTAGAATATACCCGTGGGCGAATCTGTTACTTTAACAACCGAAGCCCTAGCAACCCCAAGTTCCTCAAGGATCCAGGGGGTGGGATGTTGCTATGTCCTTCAAGGTGCTTGTTACCGGAACATACCGGATCTGCATCCGGCACAGGACCATCAACACCGATAACACTCCCCAAGGCCTTCGAGTAGGACCTTATCTGATACAACAACTAAAACAGTGAACTTTAATAGCTAGGTGCCGGAGTGGTAGCTGGTGATACCGATCTTTATCGTGAAGTGTGGGAAAAACACAAACCCTAATAGCGAATAAATCTATATCAAAGTAAAAGGCCGTCATTAGCACACTGAAGGTCCCTGTCAGGAGAGGGCGCAGTTAGCATGGGATTGTGAGATGTGAGACAGCAATTTGTTGTCAATAGAGAGGGACAAGACTACTTCTCAAATTCAGAAAGGAGAGGGCAAACGACCCACCATGCATAACCGTATTACTCGTCGGCCGCTAAACTGAGTTATGGACTTTAAAGCAAAATACTTTAACGGTTGGGTTTGCATGTGTCTTGAAAACAAAACAGGGGGAGAGCATTAGCGATAGTCGAAGAAGTTAACATTGCGAATGTAGCCCAATCGCCATAAGCCAAAATAAGGTGGTACGCTCTGAGTCCGGATCTTCCCAAAAGACTAAGTCACTTGATGCAGCAATATTTAGCTACGGCGCTAAATATACCCAGCAAAAAGGTAAATTAATAACACAACCTTGAGATCGCTTGAAGAGGTGGAAGGAGCTCTGATCTGTACAAAAGTTGAAGGTATGAATTATATGTGTGGTGAAGTAGAACAGAGGCTGTAAGTAAAAACAATCAAACAGGCGAAGACGGAAGCAATTGAAGGATTCGAACCTGAACTAAATTGCTCCCTTTTATGACGCCTAACCATTTAACCTTAGCTATTGTGATACTCGTAAAATAACGATGTAGTATAACGACGGTGTTGTTGGAGGGGTACGTGGAGCTCATCGATGCCCCGTCCAGGAATCTGAGTGAATGTAGTTAAGTTCCGGCAGCCATCACATCCGGGCCGATGGAATCGTTTCATCCTACTTCATGGTTTTCACATATACTTTTCTAATTGTTTCGGGAACTATTTTTATTTAACTTAACGCTGAGATAACGAAAGCAATTTACCACCTTCGCGCAGAAGTAAGTAGGTGTGATATTGCTGCCGCTCAATCACGAATAGAGCTGCAGTACAGCAGGAAATTTTATCAATTTTGAGCTGGAGAGGTAAACTTTTATCTGACCGAACTTCCAACTGAAACTGCCTACTTCAGTGAATATTTCTATGAAATTAGCAACGTTAAAAGTGTGAAGTGTAAACACTGTGCTGCCTAAGTGGGGCGTATCAAATTTTTTCGATCATTTAGCACAACAGCGAAGGTCAGTGCAAGAATCACCTGGAGATCAAACCCTGCGTTGGATGATATGATCAGCAGATATGGAAGGAATATTCTCCTCGCGTAAAGTTAAGATGGTAGCCTATCTCAATGATATTACAGCAGCCAAAAGTTCACGTGCTGCGCTTACGTAGCTGAAATAATTTTATACGGTGTGGAAAAAGTGCTGGCCGTAGGAGACTAATTTTAGTATATAGCAATTCAAAATGAGTCCCACTTCCGATGTATAAAACGTAGTATGCTAAAAAAACTGTTATTAATAACTTCGAATTTCTCTTTAACTGAACAGAATCTTATAATAAGCCCACCCTGCATGTCGTATAAATGTTTCATATCATCTTGCAGCAAATAAACATAACGCATTTACCATTTTATGACAATCATAAATGCACACTTAAGTATTGCCAAACCAAAATTACCACTTTCTCCACGAAAAACCGTACATCATTGCTACGGAATTATGTGTTAAGCACACACACACATGCACTTTAAGTAGTTGAGAAGCAGTAAAATAGGAAAATCTTTCATACTCTTATGACACACGACCCGGATATGAGCGGTAATATTGTTTTGTCGTCATATTTACGAGTAAATTTACTGGTATTTATTACAGCTTTTTCTTGTTTCCACATGCACACACTTATTATACAACCCAATAAACAAATTTTTTGAATCTTATGTGAGAATTGTGAGAACAAATTTTATCATCGATTCGCAAAATTAAGTTCAGAAATGAAGATCTAGTGTTGATAGCGCTCTCTATCTAAAAGACAGATTTGAGTTTAGAATTTTCGCTATATCTCAATTGAGACTTTTCATCTTCTAAATTGTAGACAAACATAGTCGGAATTAAATGAAATCGAAATCGATGGTAATATTAAGAGAGAGATGGATTAATATGAGAACGCATTGGTGAGATTTCAGCTGAAATTCACTTTTTGTAGAAAAATTAAACTTTTTTCAAGTGAAAGAAACTTAGTTTTAAACAAATTAAACTTTTTCCAGTGATACAAAATTCAAATTGCTTTTCAAATCAAACTAAATTATTTACAAAAACAATACATTTTTCCATGTTAATCTTTTACAAATAAAATATAAAATTTAAATAGAACAAAAACAGCAACAATACCAAATTCTTTGAAAACCGATTTGCCAACAAGCATAATTTAAACACATAATTACATACAAAGTATGTAGTGTGTAAAATATAAAATATGCAAAGTAGGCATTGGGAAAAAAATTACAACAACTAGGCATGACGTGGCCTGAATGCGTTTGTAACACTTATACCATCGTAGGAGTGCGGGTTCAAATCACCACTCCCGGGAGAAAAGGCTTTGAAAAGATTTGCAAGGTATAATCGAAACAAATTTATAAAAAATTATAAAATAAAGAAATTTCTTTTATGCCAAATCAACCTTTTTATACTCAGTTGAGCAGAGCTCACAGAGTATATTAAGTTTGATTGGATAACGGTTGGTTGTACATATATAAAGGAATCGAGATAGATATAGACTTCCATATATCAAAATCATCAGGATCGAAAAAAAATTTGATTGAGCCATGTCCGTCCGTCCGTCTGTCCGTTAACACGATAACTTGAGTAAATTTTGAGGTATCTTGATGAAATTGGTAGTGGTTTTGAGCACTCATCTCAGATCGCTATTAAAATGAACGATATCGGACTATAACCACGCCCACTTTTTCGATATCGAAAATTTCGAAAAACCGAAAAAAGTGCGATAATTCATTGCCAAAGGCGATAAAGCGATGAAACTTGGTAGATGGGTTGACGTTATGACGCAGAATAGAAAATTAGTAAGATTTTGGACAATGGGCGTGGCACCGCCCACTTTTACAAGAAGGTAATTTAAAAGTTTTGCAAGCTGTAATTTGGCAGTCGTTGAAGATATCATGATGAAATTTGGCAGGAACGTTACTACTATTACTCTATATGTGCTAAATAAAAATTAGCAAAATTGGATGAAGAACACGCCCACTTTTTAAAAAAAATTTTTTTAAATTCAAATTTTAACAAAAAATTTAATATCTTACTGTATATAAGTAAATTAAGTCAAATTCAACTCCAGTAATGATATGATGCAACAAAATACAAAAATAAAAGAAAATTTCAAAATGGGCGTGGCTCCGCCCATTTTCATTTAGTTTGTCTAGAATACTTTATTGCCATAAGTCGAACAAAAAATTTACCAATCCTTCTCAAATTTGGTAGGTGCATAGATTCTATGACGGTAACTGTTCTCTGTGAAAATGGGCGAAATCGGTGGAAGCCACGCCCAGTTTTTATACACAGTCCACCGTCTGTCCTTCCGCTCGGCCTTAACACAATAACTTGAGCAAAATCCGATATATCTTTACTAAACTTAGCCCACGTACTTACCTGACTCACTTTTCTTGGTATAAAAAATGGGCGAAATCGACCATAACCACGCCCACTTTATCGATATCGAAAATTACGAAAAATGAAAAAAATGCCATAATTCTATACCAAATACGAAAAAAGGGATGAAACATGGTAACTGGATTGGTTTATTGACGCAAAATATAACTTTGGAAAAAACTTTGTAAAATGGGTGTGACACCTACCATATTAAGTAGAAGAAAATGAAAAAGTTCTACAAGGCGAAATCAACAGCCCTTGGAATCTTGGCAGGAATACTGTTAGTGGTATTGCATATATAAATAAATTAGCAGTACCCGACAGATGATTTTCTGGATCACCTGGTCCACATTTTGGTCGATATCGCGAGAACGCCTTCACATATACATCTAAGGGCCACTCGCTTTTAAAACCTCATTAATACCTTTAATTTGATATCCATATCGTACAAACACTTCTAGAGTCACCCCTGGCCCACCCTAATGGCGATATCTCGAAAGGCGTCCACCTATAGACCTAGTGCCCACTCCCTCTTAAAATGCTCAGTAACACCTTTCGTTTGATACCCATATCGTACAAACATTCTAGAGTCACCCCTGGCCCACCCTAATGGCGATATCTCGAAAAGGCGTCCACCTATAGACCTAATGCCCACTCCCTCTTAAAATGCTCAGTAACACCTTTCGTTTGATACCCATATCGTACAAACATTCTAGAGTCACACCTGGCCCACCCTAATGGCGATATCTCGAAAAGGCGTCCACCTATAGAACTAAGCTCACTCCCTCTTAAAATGCTCAGTAACACCTTCGTTTGATACCCATATCGTACAAACACATTCTAGAGTCACCCTGGCCCACCCTAATGGCGATATCTCGAAAAGGCGTCCACCTATAGACCTAATGTCCACTCCCTCTTAAAATGCTCAGTAACACCTTTCGTTTGATACCCATATCGTACAAACATTCTAGAGTCACCCCTGGCCCACCCTAATGGCGATATCTCGAAAAGGCGTCACCTATAGACCTAATGTCCCACTCCCTCTTAAAATGCTCAGTAACACCTTTCGTTTGATACCCATATCGTACAAACATTCTAGAGTCACCCCTGTCCCACCCTAATGGCGATATCTCGAAAAGGCGTCCACCTATAGACCTAATGCCCACTCCCTCTTAAAATGCTCAGTAACACCTTTCGTTTGATACCCATATCGTACAAACATTCTAGAGTCACACCTGGCCCACCCTAATGGCGATATCTCGAAAAGGCGTCCACCTATAGAACTAAGGATTACTCCCTTTAAAATACTCATTACCACCTTTCATTTGATACCCATATCGTACAAACACATTCTAGAGTCACCCTGGCCCACCCTAATGGCGATATCTCGAAAAGGCGTCCACCTATAGACCTAATGCCCACTCCCTCTTAAAATGCTCAGTAACACCTTTCGTTTGATACCCATACCGTACAAACATTCTAGAGTCACCCTTGGTCCAGCTTTATGGCGATATCTCGAAAAGGCGTCCACCTATAGAACTAAGGATTACTCCCTTTTAAAATACTCATTACCACCTTTCATTTGATACCCATATCGTACAAACACATTCTAGAGTCACCCTGGCCCACCCTAATGGCGATATCTCGAAAAGGCGTCCACCTATAGACCTAATGCCCACTCCCTCTTAAAATGCTCAGTAACACCTTTCGTTTGATACCCATATCGTACAAACATTCTAGAGTCACCCTTGGTCCACCTTTATGGCGATATCTCGAAAAGGCGTCCACCTATAGAACTAAGGATTACTCCCTTTTAAAATACTCCTTACCACCTTTCATTTGATACCCATATCGTACAAACACATTCTAGAGTCACCCCTGGCCCACCCTAATGGCGATATCTCGAAAAGGCGTCCACCTATAGACCTAATGCCCACTCCCTCTTAAAATGCTCAGTAACACCTTTCGTTTGATACCCATATCGTACAAACATTCTAGAGTCACCCTGGCCCACCCTAATGGCGATATCTCGAAAGGGCGTCCACCTATAGACCTAATGCCCACTCCCTCTTAAAATGCTCAGTAACACCTTTCGTTTGATGCACATATCGTACAAACACATTCTAGAGTCACCCCTGGCCCACCCTAATGACGATATCTCGAAAAGGCGTCCACCTATAGACCTCATGCCCACTCCCTCTTAAAATGCTCAGTAACACCTTTCGTTTGATACCCATACCGTACAAACATTCTAGAGTCACCCCTGGCCCACCCTAATGGCGATATCTCGAAAGGCGTCCACCTATAGACCTAATGCCCACTCCCTCTTAAAATGCTCAGTAACACCTTTCATTTGATTCCCATATCGTACAAACACATTCTAGAGACACCCCTGGTCCACCTTTATGGCGATATCTCGAAACGGCGTCCACCTATGGAACTAAGGATCACTCCTTTTCAAAATACTCATTAACAGCTTTCATTTGATACCCATATCGTACAAACACATTATAGAATCACCCCTGGTCCACCTTAATGGGGACATCTCGAAAAGGCGTCCACCGATAGACCTAAGGCCCACTCCCTCTTAAAATGCTCAGTAACACCTTTCATTTGATACCCATATCGTACAAACAAATTCTAGAGTCAGCCCTGGTCTACCTTTATGGCGATATCCCTAAATGGCGTTCATCCATAGAAACTATGGCCTACTCTCTCTTAAAATACTCTTTAATACCTTTCATTTGATACACTGTTATACAACCACATTCCAGGGTTACCCCAGATTGATTTTCCTTATTTTGTCTCCATAGCTCTCAACTGAGTATGTTATGTTCGGTTACACCCGAACTTAGCCTTCCTTACTTGTTTTCTTTTGGGTTGTTAACTTGAATTATGTGGATTTGCGTGTAAGAAGTGCACCAATCAAAGAAAATTTCCCGTGTGATATTATGGTTGTTGGCTCTGTCATAATATGGCTCATGTTATCTGTTGCGGTTTCTTCAACATAGGTGTCGGGTGGTTGACCTAAATACAGCAAAAGAACCCCGAACTGGACATTTTCTGAATAACGTCCGTAGAAAATGAAACTGCGAGCTTTTATGAGCAAACTCAGAAAGAGTCAACAACATTTTATGGGTTTCGTGAACTTAACGAAAGATTAAAAACGATGGAAGCTCACTTTAAAAAATTGAAAAAGTGATATCTGAAACCCCAAAACGTAAAAAAGTATGCCACAATGACTCCAAATTGTTTCGAGTCAGGGGCAAAGCTGCCCTCTACGAATTCCTTCAACGCGTGACTGATACGAACAGGCTACCAAAAACGTATGAACAATGCAGACCAGAAAATTCCACAAGGCTGTGTCGAAACTTCCACGTGAGACGATCTATGGAAAATTAACGATGCACGAACTAATAGTGTTACCTTTGCGTCGTTTGTTCTAGTCACCATGTGTTTCGCTGGACTCCCAAATCACCTACACCTCACCGGTATCTTAGCCCAACAAAAAAGTACACGATACTGGGTTTTGCTAGCGATACAAGTGTACCTGAAAAAAATAGTACTTCTTGACGGGCTCGATAACCAACGCTAGGTCAAAGCAATGAGTTCTGTAACGTCCTATAACAGCCGCACCTCTGGTTCGCTATCCGCTAATCCTTGAAGGTGACTGCCGTGCCACCCGTAGGATGTATTGTGTCCCGATTACACGCCTCGCTTACCGAAAATGCATTGACCATTACGTTTGCTCTAAACTGGTATGCACACTAGTAACATCAATGTGTATAATTTCAACTTAAATATGAGAAGAGACATCTCATCATTTAAAACTATCCCTTTCAGATGAATATATCGATAAGTATGATTCCTCTTTTGGCCTAAGCATACTGTAGTTCACTTGTTACAAGAAAGGCGAGGGCCGAACCTGTTTTATTACAGCCAAAAAACGGTAGACGAACACATTAATAACAACACAAAGGTAATTGCTGATCTGTCACGTCTCTCCATAAATACCAAAAATATTCCTGGTTAACGATCAAAACTTGTCATCCTTCCTAATTCTTTCAACTTTCTGCACAAGTGTAGCTTTACGGAGACTGGCTAAAGTGATAATTACAATTCTGAGTTTTTTCAAATAAAATATGCTGTTATCGGCGTGATAGCCTCTCTAGAGCGGGAGTGTCATATTGCTGTTGAAATCTAACCTATAAACTGAGTTGATTCGCTAGACAATATCTCTCAATCGAATTCATAGCAGTCAGCTTATTCGGTAGCTATACGTAATTGTTTGCTGTTCGTATATAACACCCTTTCGGATATGGATGTTTATGCTAGTCAAGCTCGGCCATCGCGATTTGCATTAGCAGTTGGGAATATAAAACGATCGACTTGTTGTTGTTAGGTGACTTTAATTGGGTTAATATAAGTGATTCAAACTTTAACTCCACCGCTCAACATGAGTTTCTCAATTGCTTTAGACTAATCTTTTTACAGATTAACAATGTCCAAATAGGAAATAAAATCTGGACTTAGTAATTTTGGATGGCTTCGGTGGTTAAGCCTTACGCAAATACCACTTTATCCCTTCCAGAAGAACCTTTCACCCTACGATAGAGATATCACTTGATATCAACCTACACCGTAGGATCAAGTACAGTCCCGTCCCCGATCTAGATGCTCTACAAAGCGAATCTCTTATGCCTCAATGATCTGTTTTGATTCCCATGATTGTTCGTTATCTCATGCTTGGCACTAAGTCGATCGCAATCTCATATTTTACAGTACAATGATGGCTTCTTCGATACCTGCATTCCTAATCGCTAACCCTATGTTCGAATAAGCCCCTTGGTTTCAACGCAACTATCAGACTTCATAACATTAAATCTAGCTTTATAAGAGATTCAAGAAATCTGGGAGCATCTGCAGACATTTCTAAATATCTAATAGCGCGTCTAAATTTCACCGTGCTTAATCAGCTTTGTTATAAAAAATTATTGAGTGTGTAAAGGCCCATTTTTTAGAAATCCAAAACAGTTTTACAGTTCGTAAAATTCAAAGCGGAAAACTTCTGGGTATCTTCATAATTACATTTGGAGTTAAAAAAGCTTGCACTGATGACCGACGTTGCTGAAACTATTTTCTAGAGTTCTTAAGGAAAAGTATTCATCCAGTGGTTTCATT
>JARSSU010038626.1:0-15361 GCA_029619165.1 Eurosta solidaginis
CAGTATACCAGGGATGCACCTTAACCTTAAGCTATCGTTTATCAAAAAATTTCCACCGTTTCCGTTGAAACACTTCGAATATTATCGATAAAGAAATTATCAAGATAAATTGTCTCTCGTTTTTAACCGAAACTAAAGCTTTCGTTAGCGTTTAAAAACGTTAACAGAAACGTGATACTTTATGTTGAATTGTGCTGGCAATGCTATAGCCATGGTGAAGACCGTAAGGTGGCAACAACGAGCGCACATACACACACAAACTCTATGTAATTTGTTTGTGTAATTCGTTGGTGGTAATGTCAAAAATACTCTGAGAAATGTTCGTACTGTCAAAATTCATGAGAAAGTTGCAATCAGCTTGGATAATGCTTTCCACCTTTAATGACTCCGCCATCAATCAGCTTTGCCAGCATAGTTGAAATTAATAATCAACATAAACGATTGATTTCGTTTTGATATTGCAGAAACGAAACGAATCATTTCGTTAATTGACGATCTTAACGTTAATAAACGAAACGAATGACGTGTTGATACTACCGACTGTTTTGTTTTTATGTATAATTTTCTTTAATCGGGTTTCCAGTCAAAATAATCAGAAAAACGCCTTTATTATTTTATTGCCGACGTTTCGACCGTTTATTGTGGTCTTCTTCAGGGCCTAGTTACAATTTTAAAGAAATTAAAATAACTCAATTTAGTTTCGCAGTTCTATAGAATTAAATTTACATATATATATATGGACATTCGATTGACAAAACAATTCTTACTTAAAAATCTCTGCGTTCTTCTTCGTCAGGTTTTCTTTATATATATGTGTTTCGAAATAAAACATAGTCACTTTAATACTCAATTAAAGGGAACGGAAATTATTTTACAATTTAAAAATTACTATTTTCAATACACAAACCACAATTTATACTTCAAACTCTAATTTGTATGTAAGTACATATGTATACATATTTGACGTTTGTTGATCACCGGCGAATTCATGCATGATGGGTTATTGCAGTTTCATTTTAGTATACACGCATAGATGTCGCTAATATTTCTTGCTTCTATACTTCTTTTGTTTACACATTGTTTGTCTGCTTTTATGTGTATTTCTTCCAGAAGCATTCTCTTTTGCCAGTTTGTTTCTCTTGCTATTACTTTGGCATTATCAAAATCAAATTTGTGCCCAAAAGTAATGGCATGGTGAGCAAGAGCGCTTTTTTCTGTTCGTTTGTTTTCAACATCTTTGCTGTGTTGTCCCAATCGTTTGTATAGTTGTTGTGATGTGGTGCCTATATAGCTTTTCTTACGTTGGCAGTCAACGCAGTCAATTTTGTATACAATGTTCTTTTGTTTTTTTGTTGGAATGTTGTCTTTTATTGTTTTGTATAGCTTCCCTACGTTGTTTCTGTTCTTGAAGGCAAACCGTATGTTGTTTGTGTACGCTTTGAGTTTTTTAGTTATCTTCTGGGTTATGTTTTGGTAATATGATATTGAAAAAGTTTTTATGTCTGTTTGTTGTTGTTGGTTGTTGGTACTGATTTGGGTATTTGACGTATTAGTGTTGTTGTTTTGTGCTTGATACTTGTTGAGTAGCCTGTATATCAATTTCTTTGGGTAATCATTACCTTTTAGAATATCTACAATTATCTTTTTGTTTTTGCAATGATATTTTGGATCGCTGATGCTATATATTCTGTTTATTAACCCTTTGGCGGTGCTAATTTTTTGTGACAGTGGGTGGATAGACATATAATTTAATATGCGACCCGAAGATACTGGTTTTCGATACCAGTCCGTGTTAAAACTTCCGTCTTCAGTATTCCTATAAATGGTCATATCCAGGAACGGTAGTATGTTATCATGTTCCTGTTCATATGTGAACTCGATTCCCTTCTCTGTATCGTTTTTCCAAAGTTTGGAGGAAAACACACCATACAACAGAGAAATTGGTAATTTGATCTCAGACTTCCGAAGAAAAATACTAAACGTTGAAATCAAAATATCTTTTTGGAAAATCAACCAACTCGAAGAAGAAATAAGTAAGCTGAAATCAACCATCCAATCCAGCGGTGTGGCGAACACCAACGAGTTCTTCCAAACTCAAGAAACAAGCTACGACAACAGACACGCAACTACCACCAGAACTTAAACGCAAAATACGCCCGTTTAGAATCACCCAAATACAAACCCATATCACATCCGACACAACAAACTTTACCTACAACGCAACAGACGTAAACATACCCAACGACGTATACTTCTAATGGGCTTAGGACCTAAGTTTGGCTTACCAACAACGCCAAAAGAATTACCATCCAAAGAAATCGTAGCCGAAGTAGAGTATATCATACAGAACTGCATAGAACCACAAGACAGAAATGAAATCAGACAGACAGTAGCACAAACAATATCGTATTCAAAAACAACGTCAAAAGCATCTAGTCTGGAAAAATTTCTAATACAAAGCAAAAAAGCTGCATAAATTTTTTCAAAAATAATCCCGAAATAATTTGTACTAGGTCAGACAAAGGAAACAAAGCAGTTTTTATGAACAAAAATGAACTTTTAAACGTTGCTAATGAAATGCTCAACGATGCTAATACATATCAAGTAATACCCGATCCAACAAACAAAATTCAAAAGAAAAACAACAATTTTGTAAATACGCTGTTCGTGAAAGGAAAGATAGACGTACTAACCAAAAGAAAACTTATAACATACAATGCAACACCGCCTAGAATGTATTTTTACCAAAGCATCACAAAAATACAACCCCAATGCCACTCAGGCCAATCTCCGCTGACTGCGATGGACCAACAACGGCATTATCAAAATATGCAGCAACAATTCTGGAAAATATACCAAAGTCTCAGTACCACCTACGCAACTCATATGATTTTAAAACCTTCATCACAGCACAAACACACCAACGAGGCCAAATACAGGTGTCGTTTGATGTAAAAAGCTTGTTCACCAATGCGTCGGTAGACTCCATTCTAAAAGCACTTATCGAACGTTGGAATGACATACAAACATGTACCAATATGTCACAAAGCGAGTTTATAGAAATGATATCCATCTGTACAAAGAACGCCTACTTCCAATTCGACGGGAAATTTTATTCCCAAAAGCATGGTTGTCCAATGGGCCTCACCCATAAGCTGTATATTGGTAGAAATTCTAATGGATAACGTGTTGCAGCGAGCCATTAAAAAAGTAAATGAACAACTAGGCTTTAACATAACCATTATAAAAAAATACGTAGACGACTTATACTTGGTAATACCAGAAGGCATCTTTCCCGTCGGTATTTGGAATTTTTAACGATACAGAGAAGGAATCGAGTTCACATATGAACAGGAACATGATAACATACTACCGTTCCTGGATATGACCATTTATAGGAATACTGAAGACGGAAGTTTTAACACGGACTGGTATCGAAAACCAGTATCTTCGGGTCGCATATTAAATTATATGTCTATCCACCACTGTCACAAAAAATTAGCACCGCCAAGGGTTAATAAACAGAATATATAGCATCAGCGATCCAAATATCATTGCAAAAACAAAAAGATAATTGTAGATATTCTAAAAGGTAATGATTACCCAAGAAATGATATACAGGCTACTCAACAAGTATCAAGCACAAAACAACAACACTATACGTCAAATACCCAAATCAGTACCAACAACCAACAACAACAAACAGACATAAAAACTTTTTCAATATCATATTACCAAAACATAACCCAGAAGATAACTAAAAAACTCAAAGCGTACACAAACAACATACGGTTTGCCTTCAAGAACAGAAACAACGTAGGGAAGCTATACAAAACAATAAAAGACAACATTCCAACAAAAAACAAAAGAACATTGTATACAAAATTGACTGCGTTGACTGCCAACGTAAGAAAAGCTATATAGCACCACATCACAACAACTATACAAACGATTGGGACAACACAGCAAAGATGTTGAAAACAAACGAACAGAAAAAGCGCTCTTGCTCACCATGCCATTACTATTGGGCACAAATTTGATTTGATAATGCCAAAGTAATAGCAAGAGAAACAAACTGGCAAAAGAGAATGCTTCTGGAAGAAATACACATAAAAGCAGACAAACAATGTGTAAACAAAAGAAGTATAGAAGCAAGAAATATTAGCGACATCTATGCGTGTATACTAAATGAAACTGCAATAACCCATCATGCATGAATTCGCCGGTGACCAACAAACGTCAAATATGTATACATATGTACTTACATACAAATTAGAGTTTGAAGTATAAATTTGTGGTTTGTGTATTGAAAATAGTAATTTTTAAATTGTAAATAATTTCCGTTCCCTTTTAATTAGTATAAAGTGACTATGTTTATTTCGAAACACATATATATAAAGAAAACCTGACGAAGAGAACGCAGAGATTTTTAAGTAAGAATTGTTTGTCAATCGAATGTCCATATATATATGTAAATTTAATTCTATAGAACTGCGAAACTAAATTGAGTTATTTTAATTTCTTTAAATTGTAACTAGGCCCTGAAGAAGACCACAATAAACGGTCGAAACGTCGGCAATAAAATAATAAAGGCGTTTTTCTGATTATTTTGACTGGAAACCCGATAAAGAAAATTATACATAGAAACGAATGACTTCGTTTCGTTTTAACGTTGATAGTCGTAACGAAATGATATCGTTTCGTTGGTTAAGCATGCCTGCAGTATACTTTTCCCTATGTGAGCCAATTGTTCTTATTTACCACACTTTGTTTTTGAATATTACTGTCTCTTTTTTCATTAATATGCAACTGCTGTACACACAAAATTCATCTTTCAAACTCTTAATGATTTACTACGATACATGGCAAATTTATACTCATTTTATGTTCAGACCGTCAACAATATATCGTAACACAGCTGCTTCTTCATATTGCCTATGCTTGCAATTTTTTTCATTATTACAGATGACTCAGTGTATGTTCGCTCTCCTTTGCTTCTTTTGCGCTCCCACCGTAGCTGCTGCATCTGATGGATTTCTGCACTATTCCGATTATACTGAAATTCACTCGAGGAGCGCACCTTTTTCACGGCCGTGTAATCGAGATATACTGTTTCTGCTTCCAAGAACAACTTGCAGCAGCACCACACATGTCTCCTCTCGCCTGTACACACTTCTGTTTATCAGTCAAACCATATGCTTCGGCATTTGCTCTCGAACACTTCAAGAAACCACTTACGACCAATTCGGTTGAAATAGAACACGGCCATCACACTCGCATTTATACCTTCTCAAAATTCTCTGTTCTGATGATTTTTACTTTGCTGTCTCTTTGTTCGTCACTGTATGTTTTAAAAGTGAAGTTGTCTGTAGCAATTGCGTACATCTTCTCTCCATTTCCACCCGTCTGTCATTCTTCTCTAATTTATTCGTTAAACTCACCCCCTCGTTGCCATTTGCTCCTTTTGTTTCATTTGCTCCTGATCTATTATGTGTTTTTCCGTCTTTCGGTGATATGTGTTACTGTCGCCATACAACCTATCGACGTTTCAACTCAACTCTCCACAGACAAACTTTCTATCAACTGCGTGAGCTACACCTGAGTTATCTCGACAGCGTCACAACAACCAATGCGCTCTTTACTGTGACCACTCTACGTATGGATATGGACTGTATCTCTGATACAACGCTTCACTGTCATGTGAGCCGGTGCAACACTACTACACTTTTTGTATCAGCTCAGGCAAATATGCCGACACTTTGTTTTCTCTTTTAGTAGGCTGAAAGGCGGTTGACGGCAATGTAAGAAGAAAGTATTTAAGTATATTGTATTTAATTATCAAAAAATGAAATGTATATGATGAGTAGTTATATCAGTATTTTAAAGTTGCAATCTGGATACTTCAACGATATTTCGATCTCGACTTCACGAGTCAACGTCTTGACGACTACTGGAAACATGCCACAACATCTGATCGTCTATCTAGTCGGCCCCACGTGCTTCGGCTTATCTACAGCTCATTCCCAGCATACACATTGCCCCATTCGCCACACACCAAAAGAGTACAACCCCTACCTAAGTTTTCTCCTATCCGCCCGCCTGTTTTTTTTTTTTAAAAGTTTCTTTTCTCCCCACGCGGATAAAAAAAAAAAAAAGAAGAAAAATGTAGAAAATAAAAAAAAAAAGAGATATATATAAAAAAAATGAAGGAGAGAGATATAAAAAAAAAAGAAAAAAGAAAAAAAAACAGCAAAAAAAAAAAAAGAAAAAAAAAAGGAAAAAAAAAAAAAAAAAGCACACAAAAAAAAAATGACACAAAAATAAAAAAAAAAAAAAAAAATAGATAAAAAAAATAATAAGAAAAAAGGAAAAAAATAGAAAAAATCAAAGAAAAAAAGAATGAGAGAAAAAAAAAGAAAAAATAAAGTACAAAACTAAAAAAAAACAGGTATTTGAAACCGAAGAGCCCGGCTGAAGTGCCGGGTATCGTCTCTCCGTCTTTTTCCTCTCGTTCTGCCAGAACAGTGTCAGGCGAAGGTTTTTCGACGTGCACTTTAAATTTTGGATATTTTTATGAATTTTTTTAATTGATAATAGTTAATCAACAATAAACGGTTTTTAATTTATATTATTAATTAATTGTAATTTTTTGATCTTTATTGTTAGCAATTTTATTAATGTGTAATTTTCATTTAGATTGTGGTATAATTTGAGTTTAATTAATCTATTTTTTTTTTTTGGTTTTTGTTATATTTAAAAAATGTTTTTGGTCTTGTTAATGAAACCCGTTTTTAATTGTGGTTTAATTTAGTTAGATTTTATTATTTAATTTTATGTCATACTTATTTAAATATATAATTCTTGTTTATATCTTTTAATTCCCGTCCTTTTTATATTATTTGCTAGACATCATGTTTAATTGTCCGTATTTATGTTTATTGATTTATTAATTTATCGTATATATGATTATTTTAATTTTAAGTTCTTTAATTTAAATAATTACTAATTATATCTTTAATTATATATTAATTAACGAATTAAATATATATTCATAAATAAATCATGTATTTTTACTTTAAAAATAAATACATACTTCACTACTATAAAAAAAAAAATTAAAATAAAAAAAGTTGCTGTTATTTGGCAAAATAAAAGTATTTATTATATAAAACCGATTCGCCACACATCTTCCACACAAAATAGTAATCAAAAAAAAAAAAAAAAATGAACTAAGAACTAAAAAAAAAATGTGCAAAAAGGGCTCGGAGGAACATGAAAAGATGGTTGTTTCTTTGTCCCTATCTTTCTCCAAATAAGTCCAAAAGGCACCGGAAAAACACCGAAAAGAAAAGAAAAAAAAAAAAAAAAAAAAAAGGAAAAAAAAAAAAAAAGAGTAAAAAAAAAAAAAAAAAAAAAACAAAGTAAAAGAAAAAAAAAGAAAAAAGAAGTAGTCGGAGAATATATTGGAAGAAGTAAAAGCAGCCATAGCAAGATGGCACAAAAACAAAAACAACAAACCCGCCTACTTCCATTTATTTTAAATACACATCCCCCAGACGGTATTTCACGGGTTACTGTATAAGTTGGTCTTCGTATTTTAGCAATCGTCCCCTGGTAATTAAATTTAAAGTATCACAACTTTGGTAACCTAACTATTGTCCAAAACAAATGGATTTTTAACAGAGAGCGTGGGGGAGTAGAGAGATTGTAATTCAGTGCCTCTCACCTGTCGTTTTGAAGTAAATCAGTTTCGAAGTAAATAAGGATATTTCTTTGTAATTTTACAATAAAAATTTTACGCAGGTTATAAGTTAAGTTTATATCGTATCAGTTAGTAGAACGCTACATCTACACTTTCTAGGACCTAAAGAAGTACGACCAGTGGCAAAAAGCATCAGCAAAAAAAAAAAAAAAAAAAAAAAAAAAAAAAAAAAAATAAAAAAAAAAAAAAAAAAAAACAAAAAAAAAAAAAAAAAAACGAACAAACCAAGTAAAAAAAAAAAAAAAAAAACAAAATAAAAAAAAAAAAACCAAAAAAAAAAAATAAAAAAAAAAAAAAAAAAAAAACGAACAAAAAAAGAAGAACAGAACAAGCATTTTTAAAAAAAATCAAAAAAAACAAAAAAAAAAAAAAAAAAAAAAAAACGACGATAAAACAAAACAAAAAAAAAAAAAAAAAAATAAAAAAAAACGAAAAAAAAAAAAACGAACAAGGAACAAGATTTTATCAGGTGGTTGGAGCGGTTGGTTGGGCTGTTGTGTATGTGCGGTGTGATGTACATATTCTACTTGTAGACTTTGTAATTATGTTTTCAACAACCGAGGGGGGCAAACAGAGGAGGAATGAAATTAAAGTTCATTCGGAAAAGTGGTTTGACTTTGATTGCAAACAACACTTTTGGACTTCGTTGTGCAGAGGTCAGCCACAAAATGGAGATTTGTGGAATTTGAATGATGAAAATAGTTTAAATCTTTGTCATTACACATATTACACCGTGTCGTTCCAATCACAAAAGTTGTGACGGCTTTCCGTATGTTGATTGAGTGGGTCTAGGAATTGCTTTTTTTGTATATTTTTTTTTTGTTAGTTCGGAAGTGGGGTGGGGTTGGATCGCTTTTTTTGTTATAGTTGTCATTAAGTAATTTTTTAGTCTTATCCGTACTACACAAATAAGATACACATATCGGAAGATCAGTAAGGTATATTTATGTTCACTGCATAATATGGCTAAAGTGGTTTTTATAATGCACATACTGAACAACATGGAATTAATGGTCAGCTTGATATTACCATTTGTAGACCTGACATAGAGATGCTAGTAACTTCTAAATTTATTGACTCTGTATAGCAACAATGTCTTGAATAGGAAATATTTGCGTCTGGTGAAAGAAAAAAGAACTACAGTAGGTGGGGCACAATTAGTGACCTAGTCAAGTGAGATAAGACGACGTCATAGCTCGAAAGTACATTATAAAAACAAATATGCAGAGTTCAAGACTCAAAACAACTGATGGGTATCAATATCACAAAAATTCGGGCGACCTGGATGTCACATTAACAAGTTACAATAGAAGGAAAACAGTACTTTTGGGACCCGGTACGTCTTCAAAGGTTATTATGCTAAAAGAAATTAATAGCAATTTTTCCGAATTAGCCAAATCCCTATCTCAACATAAAGCTCAGGAATGTAGGGGCGGAGACTTGTGCTATAACTTTTTATTGCGTACCCTTTATAATAAGCATCATAATAATCTCACTCTAAGGTTCCGTGTTTTTGAGCATGGCTGGAAAAGATGTACAACAGTCACTATTAGGCCTTAGTCTTAGGCGTGGGGTGCTAGATGACTGGTTTTTCCCGCTCCTATGGTATGTATGATGTGACTACCTCGATGGCTAGTTAATATTCTTAGCTGACCATCTGCAGCCCACAAGTATGAGAATTATCCATCTGGACAAGGGGATTTTGTCTGTTGAACTCGGCAGCAAACATTTCGCAATGCCATTCAACTTAGGTATTTTGGCACCATTCCTGCGACTCTTTTTTTTGCGCTCCTCGTATTAGGATCTGTAGACGTGGTTAAAAACTTCCGCATTCAGCTCGATAGGTCGAAAAGTGTGAAGTAGTGCACCAGGGCTCCTTCACTACTGGGGGACCATGTCCACCTATGTTCGTCCTTTTGTGTCATTTCCTGACACTGCACATCTCTGTCTGCTCAAGTTTGAACAGTGATCGTATTCCCCCACATATCAATACATCTCAAAATCGCTCGTTCTCCCTGGAGTATTCTATGTCTGCACCAGATCCCGGCAGTCTTTGTGCTATAAAATGGACGATATTCATTGCTTGTGTCCGCTGTCAAAACCCGCTGCTTTGACCGGTTGGTTTTATCGTTTGTAGATACTCAACAGATACCTTGTATTACTCCTCGCTTTTCGAGCAGCAAACTTAAATATATAGCGCAGATTAAAACAATCTAGTCTGGATATCCTGCCCTCTAAGAATTTTACTCCACATTGGTGGCTTTGTTTTCACCGTTGAATCGGTTATCTCAGAGGACAATCCACCTCTCATAGCACCGATGTGCAGGTGAACTGCCTCCATAGTACACTTTGGAACGGGAGGATAGACAGGATGGTCTGAAAGTGGAAGACATGACAAGAAGAAATGACAACCTAATTGCAGAAACGATTTAAAAAAATAAGACACCTATATTATTTACTTTGTGCAACAATTGATAATAACAAAAACTTAAACCGAACAGATATGTCATTACTTCGTGCGTACTTGGATGTGGTAGGTTTGACCAATGAAAAAACCGAGGATTATAGTTCACGCTACACCAACGATATGAGAAATGAGAGACCATGAAAATACGAAAAGCGGCACACAGGCACAAATGGAAAGAAATAAACCCTTCCAGGTCAGAATAGGTGTTTCGAAGTAGGGGAACGAGATAGTAAAGACGAATAGGCGACTGGGAACAAATTTGCCCGTTATATGTCGAAGAAAGGGGTGAGCAGGATATAGGAATCACGGTTCTAATAAAAGGAAGGGTGAGTCCGATGAAGACAACTGAGATGAAAAACCGTGTTGGAATGTCTATTCAATATGTATAAGGTAAATTAAAAGAAGGTATTTTCCCATCGCTTCCAGGGATCCCCGGATTATGATGCGCGCCATCAAAACGGCAATTTAGCAAAATTGACGGGGATAATCGAACATTCCGATCTATATACCGATCCAGGATGGCGAGTGGAAACCCATAAATTTCTAGTTAAAACTAAGTTTACTTGGAACACCATACTTTCGGCTTATTTATTTGAGACTAATTAGCACCAATCTTACGGTATATAAAAGAAATAGCAGAAGAGAACAACGGAGTTAAAGGACTCAACAAACGCTTGTGATTTACGCTATCATCCCATGATGAGAATGCGTACTGATGTCAGGGACATCCACGCATAAAAGTTGTTTAGCAACACTGGACATTCACCTAGCTAGACAGGCTGGGACCGTCGGCATTAAAATGTAGGTTATCTGTTTCCTAAACGGTTGGATTTTGCCAGGAACCACGACTTCGAAGACTTTGAAAACTTAAATTTCGGGCAGCTAAGAGCAATGAGAATCAGAGGGACATCACGATAAGAAATAAAAACAACAAACGGATACAGGAGTTAAAGTGAAAAAATTAAAACAACAGCTAAACGGAAACCAGTTAAAAAATTATAAAAACGCAAAAGGATATAAACTAGATAACCTCCAAATGATATCTGCATCACGGCCATCATTTGTACGAAACGCTAGCTTGCGGCGAAATAGAATCCTATAACGAAATCGAGACTTTAATTTCAACCATAACCATTGCAAAGATAGGAATCAGAAAATACCCTGTCATGCCTAAACTTCGGAAAGATTTAAAAAAAGAGTTCGTTTGAGAGGCACGCTCTACAAAAACAAACAATACTATTTACTGAACGCCACCTAATGGAGGTATCATATATCCAAAGCCATTTTATGTGGGGAAGCCTTCTGCATTTTCATAATAAAGTATCCGAAACCTACATAGTTGTAAGAAAATAATATTTTCCTGTTCAACACGAAGTGGGAACTATCCTGCACCTTGGGTAATCAACCAATATAACGTTTGCCCCGACTGTTGGAATCAAAACTGGCGATGGGAACTGCAACACAACACTCACAACCACTTTTTGAAAGATCTGCAGGGACACTTTTGCCACGTTATAGTGTATTACCTCGTGGTGGTGTTGTTTGGCGCAGCACGAACCACGACTCTGTAGTACTAAATCTATAAGACTACTCGCGGAATAATTTGGATGTCAAGACTTCCGACATATATAACCCTCATGGTCTGAAGTTATAGAGATTAGAACACAATGGATGCTTGAGAGTTTAAAGTAACCTGGCAGTACGTTTGTCTTTGCTGCCTGGTTTTAATTGCAAAACCCGCCTTTCAGTAAGCATCCGCTTTAACCAATAATTACCAACTAATAATCAAAAACTGAAAAAAAAAATATAATAAAAAGTGTTGTTAAGTTTAGATTTAGTGTTATAGAAATGACACTCATGGACTGGAGCAATTTTTTATGAACTAAATGGTATTCGTTAATAAGCACCACAGAGTTGTGAGTTAAATAAAAAATGTAAGCACCTCCCAAGGGCTTACCCGATCCCAGTGTATGTAATGTAAACATCTTTTTTGTTTTTAATAAGTAATGTTCTGTTCAAAACTGGCGAAGACTCTCCGGAGGAAAAAAAAAGGAAAGAAGAAAAAAAAAAAAAAAAAAACAAAAAAAAAAAAAAAAAAAAAAAAAAAAAAAAAAAAAACAAAAAACAAAAAAGTATAAAAAATCAAAAAAAAAACTAAAAACAAAAAAAAAAAATACTTTAGATAAAAATATATAATTAAAAATAAAACAAAACTTAACAAAACAATTATAATATTATAAAATAAATGTTTATTATAATTTATTTTTTGAACTAATAACGAATGGAAAAATTAATATTACAATATGGCACTTTCCTGATTCGACCGGAATGGTCAAGACAACACGAAACTAATGACTGAGCTGTTTTACGATTTTCTTAAAAATTTTATAATTTAGTTAACGGAGGAGAGCCGGGGAATGTAATCTCTTAAACTTTTCCAATACTAAAACACCTCGAGTAGTAACTGAACAATCGGGTCCCATAAGTTGTTTTAGTTTTTAAAAGAAATAGATGGAGAAAAAAGAAGAGAAATAAAGAAAGAAAAATCAGAGAAAGAAGAAATAAGGAAATTTACCACCAGAAGTGATTAGCCTAAGCACTTGTATGTCCGGCGGAGCGGCCGACGCGGTTAACGTCAGATAATATCACCAAACCTAATCAAGAGAAGTATTGACGTCTTCCATACCTTCACAGGATAAGTATGGAAAATCTGCGCCAACAATATCAGGCTTCGCTAGCATTATCTTGATTATCGTTTGTTACACTCTAGTTAAAATATGGCAGAGGAGAAGGAAAAGACGCCAATGCCAAGACCTTCAGCATGTCATTGATAACTTTAAGAAGTCCGTGGACTTCCATAGTTGCTTCAGGAACGGTTTCCATCCGGCTCAACACTTCGGCCAATGGCTGCTCTGGTGCCCACTGCGGTCGTGAAGGTGGAAGCCGGGGGGCGTTTGCACCTCATTCGTGCACTCCTTGATGCATGTTCCCCTCGCGCAACGATCGACCGCAAGCTGGCGCGAGAGTTAGCACTGCCGACTACAACGCTGCCGGCGAAACCGGCTGTTTTATTAGATTCCGGGGCAAGCATGGACAAACGAAGACGGTGACGACTCACGGAGTCTGCGTCCACGATTTTACGCGCGTCAGTCCGACGTACAACGTCAACCCCAGCGTCGCGGCTCCTTATGAGCATATTCGTCTGGCGGATCCCCAATTCTACGCCTCCACGCCCATCCGCCTCGTTCTTGGCGGCGACGTGTACGCCGACATTATAACGCCGGGTCACGTTACCACCATCTTTTGGCCCGCTGCTGGCCCAAAACACTATCTTTGGTTGGGTGCTTTCGGGGACACACCCGATCTAGTATACCTTAAGGGGTATTTAGTTTAATTTTTTACGTTTTTAAATAGCACCGTTTTTTCTCGAAATAAATGAATTTTTTTATTTGAATGGCATGAAGTATATATCATACAGGTTCCGTTTATTTTTTCTTATCTCTTCCTAGCTATAGGTAACGGCGAAGGCAAGGAGGATGCCGTCGCGCCATCCGGCGCTCACAACTTAGTTTAGAACCTAGTCTTAAGACCAATCGTGGTCGGGGACGTTCGGGCGGCGTTTGAGCTGTTGCGTATCACAAGGGGACCGGCATGTTTAGGCCCGAAGCCTAAATTCTTATTAACTTGCGCCACCCTAATAGCACCATATTATCGACAACTAGTTCGCCCACATGCATGTATATGTGTACATATGTAGGGTTATGTTGTCCGCACACATATACATGCATGCCGGTACAACTGTGTGCGGAAGCTTCCCCTTAAAACCGGAGACTTTTCCCGCGTTCAACGGTTGTCCTCGACAAGGCAACCGACCACTTTTCCAGCGATTGTCGAGCGATACACAGCCATCAGCCGTCCCGAGGAGCCCCAGCCATTTTCAATTATTTCAAAAGGTAAATAATTTGTTCGATGCTAATTTTTCTTTCACTTTAAATAAAGCACTATTTATAACGAGAAATATCTCGCTTTGCTCTTTTTCTTTTGCTTATCTAAATCATGCAAACACAATTGTGGTGCCTCCACTCCCGTGCCGAGTTGCGACACACCACAATAGTGGTAAATAAACGGTCAGTAATAAATCAAATGCATTCAGGTTGCAAAAAAAACGCTTGACAAAGGCTATCAGTATTATTGGTTTGATAAAATTAATAAGTATATTCGAAAGTTTGTGGATAGTTGTATAACGTGCAAAACTGTCAAAGGTACTTCCTATTCCTAAAATAAAAATGCCGTGGCATACAGTACACGTAGATATACCTGGAAAACTGAGTGAGAAAAGTGACCTCAAAGAGTATGTGATTGTTTAAGTTGACGCTTTTACCAAATTTGTTTATTTATTTCATACTTTAAAGTTATTTACTGACAGTTGTGTAAAAGCTATGAAGTCGGCTATCTCTTTGTTCGGTGTACCCACCCCCACCCGCATCATAGCTGACGAAGATTTCCTGAATTCTATGCATCGCAAAAAATAAAACTTCACCTAATTGCTACCTGCGCAAGCCGCTGAAACGGTCGAGTTGAGCGCGTGATGAGGATACTAAAGAATTTCTTGTGAGCAGTTGAACGAAGCCACTGATCCTGGCAAGACGCTCTGGGTGAGGTACAATTAGCCCTAAATTGTAACGTTAGTCAAACAACCGCGGCAAGTCCACTTGAGATGTTGATTAGCAAATAGGCCGTCGTTTAGGTTTGATACCACCATGTCAAAATGAGAAAGAAGTTGATGTAGCGAATGTTCGGAACAGAGCAAGTGAGAACATGTAAAAGGTGGAAAAGTATGAAATATCCAGATTTGACAAAAGTCAAGCAAAGGTTGTGAAGTTCACAGTTGGGTGTATTATGTGTTGTTGAAAAATTAAGAAAAGCATCAAACCAAGTTGGATGCAAAGTTTAGAGGTCCCTTCCTAGTGGCTGAGGTCCTCGATGCCAACCGTTACATGTTAAAGTCACCACAAAACAAACGAACGTATAAGTACTGTCATGAAGATATCCGAAAAATGCCGGATAGTCATATTCCTAGTGAATTAGATATTGAAAATGAAATGTTAAACCCACCCAAGAGTTCAGATGAA
>JARSSU010038627.1:0-10605 GCA_029619165.1 Eurosta solidaginis
GTTTAAAATCGAGCATAGAAAGGGTTCTTTGAATATTGTGCCAGATAGTTTGTCGCGGCAAAATTTCGATGAAATAAATGCCCTTGATTCGTCCGATAGTAGATCCCAATTCTTCTGAGTTTTCATCGGTTGAATATACAAAATTCTTATCTTATATAAAAGACAATGCTAGCCGTCTTCCTGATTTACAAATAGTAGACGACCGGGTGTATAAACGAACCGAACATCATAATGGATCACCGGAACGTGAAACCTTCAATTGGAAACTCTGGATTCCGAAAACCTTAGTACCACAGGTTTTAGAAAATACCCATTGTACTCAAAATAAATGCTATAGAGGCATTGCAAAAACACTAGAGCGCCTTCGATTGAATTTTTATTGGCCAAACATGACAGTCGATGAAAAAGAATACGTTGGCCAATGCGACATCGGTCGGCAAAGCAAAGCTCCTAACCCAACTCTTCGACCTCCAGTGACCGCACCGTATACGGCCCAGCGTACATTCCAGAAACTGTATGTAGATTTACTTGGCCCTTATCCCAGATCAAGGCAAGGAAATACTGGAATTTTAATCGTTCTTGACCAGCTTACAAAAATTCCCTTTATTTAAGCAATTAAAAATTTCAATACATATTGCATATTGCATATTCAATCTAAACGTTTGTACATAGCAACCGGTCGCACGGTCGCTGGCACATAAGCGTGGCTCATATAACGCACGCGCTTTGGCTGCTTGCTTGCCTGTGGGAACGTAATTAGGATGGAATTGCTTATATAAACACAATCACACTAATGACTCAAGCAGAGTGTCGAATGCAGTGTGAATCGTTTAGAATGAATGCAAGATATATGTAGGTTACACCACAAATTTTTAGAGAATGGCTTTACATTGAGTTTAGAGGCATTCTATTTCAATTAAATTTATGACAGAGTCTCAAGTGGTTTTGTATTTTAAGTTGTTTGCTTATGGATAAGTGGTTTTGGTTTTGTAAATAAAATTTTTTAAATTTTAATTGTTTACTTGTGCGGTATGTTTGTGTCAATCTGAGGTACTTGAGTTTATGACTTTACATTTTTTTCTTTTTGTTCTTTGGTGTTAGGTAATTACTTATGTTACAAAATTTTCGTTAGGTTACTTAATTTTTAAGTGCGCTATTAAATAATTTATTTCATTCAGCATTTTTTTTATTATTGTATTTTTCTTTTGCATACAATAACAATTTTCTTTTTGTTTACAAAATTGAAGTTTTCTTATTCTACGAGTAAAGCCTATTTTTATGTACTAAGATTTTCTAATTTTTATTGCTTATAGGATAATTACTATTCTGATTTATATTTTCTACGTTTCTATTTTCTACATTATAGGGAATTAATGTGAAGTTATTTTTCTTATCGATATTTTCTACCTTATTGGGCCCCTTATACCTACTATCTAACTTTTGACCTACTTCATTTCTGACTAATACTAAATCTCCTAAATTTATTTCTTTATATTGAATTTTCCAACATAACAAATTTTTGTTTTTCCTTAGCCTCTTTTATTAATTTATAAGCGCTATTTGTAGCCTATATTTAATTTTTGTGTCATAAGCCTCATATTTGTATAATGAGCTTACCATATTTGTTTGTAAAATTGGTAATTCTGGGGTTTTTTGCCAAAACATAGTTCGAATGGACAATAACCATGAACGGTAGATGGCGTTTTATTATAACGATACGAAAAATATTTAAGGTATTCATCCCAATCGTCTTTGTCATATGATATATAGGAACGCACATATTAAAAATTTGGAATAAATCTTCTGTAATAATTGCAAAATGCCACGAATCTATATGCTTCATCCGCATTTTTATGTGTCGGATAATTTTTAACAGTTTCGAATTTACTGGGGTCAAGTAAAATTCCTTTGCTTGTGCATTTATGACCAAGGTAAGTTATTTCTTGGCTGAAAAATAGAAATTTGTCTGGATGTAATTTTAAATTATATTTTTCACAAGTTGCGAAAAACATCTCGTAAATTTTTAATCATATGTTTTTCGAAGCGTCCTAATACGGCTAAATCGTCCATGTAAAAAATGCTTGTGAGGGTTGTATGCCTGTAAATGCTAACGTCATCATTCTTTGGAATGAGTTCGGGGCTACTTTAAGGCCATACGGTAATCTTTTAAACCGAAAAGTACCGTTATCTGCTGTAAAGGATGTGATATCCCTTGACTCTGGGCTAAGTCCAATTTGGTGAAATCCAGACATTCAATCTAAGCATGAAAAATATTTAGCTCTTCCTAATAGATCTAGTATGTCATCAATTCTTGGCAACGGGAATTTATCTGCGGTTAGCTTTTTATTTACCTGTCTGTAATCTACAAGGATTATCCATCTTTTTCTTGGTTATTTGGGAGTGTTTTGTTTGGTACTAATAAAATTGGACTATTAAATTCTGAAATTGAAGGTTCTATTATGTCATCTTTAATTAATTTATTTTCTTGCTTATTAATTTCACTTTTATGAGCTTCTGGTATTCTATAATTTTTACGTACACCGGGTTATTGTCTTCCATATGAAGTTTATCTTTGTAAAAATTATTAGAAGTAATTGGTTCTGTTTCCAATGCAAAAATGTTAATAAATTCTGTACATAATTAAGTGATTATTTGCAAAGTGTGGAACATTTTTTTTTAATTAATCTTTCTAATTTTCTTTACTGTTGGTCTCATTTTCGAGTTTATTATTTTTAATTATTGTATAATCATTCAAATTTTCGGTTTGGATATTAAAATCAAGGAGTAATGCATTTTTATCTGTTGTATTTATAATTCTGACAAATGTTTGGTGTGAAGCTGCTAATGTGTTTGCAATAAAAATGCCTTCAGAAAATTCTTGTTGTGGAATTGGTAAATCTGAATTGTTATTTTTAATGTCAATTTGTCGAACTATTTCTGATCTTGCGGGAATTGAAATACTATTGATTGTTGGTTTATTAGTCATCTGAATTATTATGTTTTCTGGGTAGTCTTAGTATTAGAGTGTCCCCTTCTTTTTGATAATCCAAAATGCAATTATATTTTTTCATGAAATCTAATCCTAATATTCAATCTCATGGGATTTGGATATTGACTTCTACCACGTGAAATTTGTGTCTAATTAATAGATAGTCGTCTTTCATCCGTGCCAATAGTGCTTGTTATACCCTGACGAATTCCTCTTACATCTGTTTTTTGAGAATTATTTATCGTGACATTACTGTCAATTTGACCCTTTTTTATTATTGAAATATCCTCTCCTGTATCGATTAGGAGGGTTGAAATGGAATCATTCAGATTTGTTCTGGAAGATATCTAGCTCTTTACAAGGTATAATCGAAACAACTGCCGCCTTTTCCGTCGTGATGTCACGTTGTTTAAATTTTTCCCAAATTATTCAATAAATTATAAAATTAAAAATTGCTTGAAATAAATGTTTTCATACATTTAAAGCGATACAGGCAATCTCCGGCAACTCATATAAAACGAACGAATATTTTATAAGCGTTTATACCGAACATTTGTTGATAATTTAGTTTTAAATACAAACCTCAAATGTACTGCTTTCTTTTAGAATTTTATATAACAGATGTAAAAGGATTTGGTCAGGGTATAACAAGCACTATTGGCACGGCTAAAGCAGACTTAAAAGACGATTATCTATTAATTAGGCACAAATTTCACGTAGTAGAAGACACCGCGGCCACCGTGGTGTGATGGTAGCGAGCTCCGCCTACCACACAATATGTCCTGGGTTCGCACCCTGGGAAAAGCAACATCAAAATTTTAGAAATAAGGTTTTTCAATTAGAAGAAAATTTTTCTAAGCGGGGTCGCCCCTCGGCAGTTTTGGCAAGCGCTCCGGGTGTATTTCTGCCATGAAAAGCTCTCAGTGAAAACTCATCTGCCTTGCAGATGCCGTTCGGAGTCGGCATAAAACATATAGGTCCCGTCCGGCCAATTTGAATTGAAAATCAAGAGGAGCACGACGCAAATTGGAGGAGAAGCTCGGCCTTAGATCTCTTCGGAGGTTATCGCGCCTTACATTTATTTTTTTTTAGAAGACAATTTCCCAATCCCATGCAATGGAATATTAGGATTAGATTTCATTAAAAATATAGTTGCATTTTGGATTATCAAAAAGAAGGGGACACTGTAATACTAAGACCATATGACTACCCAGAAAGCAATATAATTCAGATGACTAATAAACCAACAATAAATAGTATTTCAATTCCCGCAAGATCAGAAGTAGTTCGGCAAATTCACATTAAAAATAACAATTCAGATTGACTAATTCCACCACAAGAATTGTCTGAAGGCATTTTTATTGCAAACACCTTAGCAGATTCACACCAAACATTTGTCAGAATTATAAATACAACATATAAAAACGCAACACTCCATGATTTTAATATACAAACAGAAAATTTGAATGATTATAAAATATTAAAAATTATGAACTCGAAAATGAGGCCAACTGTAAAGAGAAACAAGTAAATGTGTCTAAGTTCGGGTGTAACCGAATTTTATATACTCAGCGTGAGCTTCAATTGTACATTTCATTTCAGATAAATTACTTTCCAAGTTAAACGTGGCTCCGCCCGTTTAAAAAAATGTCTCCCCATTTCCTCTTACAATAAAACTTGATAAGTGAAATATCATGATTCAAAACTATTTTTTGCTAAGTTATAGCTTATTATTCTAGTCTACCACCCTTTTAAACTTGTTTTATATCTAAGTTAACGTAGTCTTTAAGCGATTCAATCCATTTTTACTAGAAATATTTTCTGCTATAAGGAATATATGTGTACACAATTTCATTACGATATGTTAATTTTTCTTCGAGTTATGGCTCCCGAAACATAGAAAATTGCTTAGTCATAATAGGGGCTTTGTCACACCCATTTTCAAAACTTATAGTATTTTCCAATTTAATGTTATAATTCAATTTAGAAATTAAAATTCTATTAATACAAAGCTCTTTTTCGCTAAGATATGGATTATTATTTTCGTCTGCGACCGTTTTAGAAGTCTATATATATAAAAATGAAATGATGTTCGTTCCTGTCCATGTTGTGCTGCCGATACGAGGCCAATTTTATTCGCTTCTTTTTTCATATTATAGGGATCATATAGGGGAAGGTTTTTAGCAACAAAAAATATTTCAAAATTTCTATGGCCTTGAGATATAGGTCAAAACGTGGACCAGGATAACCCTACGATGTGTTTGCATAATATGGACATCAAATGGAAGCTTCTGATAATTACTTTAATATGAGGTACTATTCGTACCCCTAGGTGACTAGGGTCTCGAGATATAGCCCAAAGTGTGGACCCGGGTACCCCAAGAATGTGGTTGTACAATATGGATATTAAATGAAAGCTGTTGATGAGTGCTTTAGTACATGATAATTTTTCGTACCCCTGGCTGGCTAGGGTCTCGAGATATAGGCCAAAACGTGGACCCATATACCCCCAGAATGTGTTTATACAATATGGATATCAAATGAAAGCTATTGATGAGTTCTTAAGCAGAGGGTAATTTTCATACATCTGGGTGACTAGGGTCTCAAAATATTGCCCAAATCGTGGATCAGAATAACCTTAGGATGTGTTTTTACATTATGGGTACTATATCAAATTCAACCAGACTATGTTACGGTCCGAGGGATACTTTCACGTATGGGATACAGTGAATAACGATGGAAATGTGAATGACATCGGTAGAGTGATCATATTACCAGCAACATATACTGGTAGCCCGCGACACATGCACGAATATGCACAGGATGCCATGGCGTATGTTCGCGCTTATGGACGGCTGGATCTGTTTATTACTTTTACATGAAATCCGCAATGGAGTGAAATCAAAGACCATTTGTTTCCTGGCCAATCCCCAATTGATCGAGACGACATAACTGCACGTATTTTCAAACTAAAACTAATATCACTTATGGACTTTATTGTCAAACATAGAGTGTTTCGAGAGGTGCGTTGTTATATGTATTCCGTTGAATGGCAAAAGCGGGGATCACCGCACGCACACATTTGATTTGGTTGGTTGATAAAATTACACCGGATCAAATTGATAATGTGATATCAGCTGAAATAACGTATCAAACGATTGATCCAGATTTGTTCGAAGTCGTCACAAAAAATATGATGCATGGACCTTGCGGGGCATTGAATGTGAACTCTCCGTGCATGATTGATGGAAAATGTTCGAAGCGATACCCACGAGCATTAATTTCGGATACGGTCACAGTTGACGATGGATATCCGGCATATCGTCGTCGATCCACTGATGACAATGGTAAATCAACGATATCTAAGATGGGAAATCAAAATGCTGAAGTTGACAATCGTTGGATTGTTCCATATTGTCCATTGTTGTTCAAAACATTCAAACCGCATATTAACCTGGAATACTGTAATTTCGTTAACCCAATTAAATACATTTGCAAATATGTAAATAAAGGAAGCGATATGGCTGTATTCGGTGCAGTCCAAAATGACAACGACGAGATTAAAAAATATCAAATGGGGCGTTATAAAAGCAGTAACGAAGCGATTTGGTTAATTTTTTCATTCCCAATACACGAAAGACAACCAACAATCGTTCATTTAGCGGTTCATCTTGAAAAGTTCCAACGCTTTTATTTTGCTCCTGAAAATGCAGCGCTTAGAGCAATGACGGTACAACTTTGACTGCCTAATTTCATTTATATCAATCGGACGATTTTGCAAAAACATTGCTATATGTAGAAGTGCCACAATATTTCACATGGGATAAATCCAGGAAAATATTTCAAAGGCGAAAACAACGAAAACCAGGTCAAGGTCAATGTGTTCTCAACAGATGCATTAGGACGCATTTATGCAGTTCATCCAAATAATGCTGAGTGTTTTTACTTGCGCGTGTTGTTAATTAATGTTCGTGGCCCAACATCATTCCAAGCTTTAAGAACAATTAATGGTGAATTGTGCGCTACATATCGTGAAGCATGTCAACAATTAAATTTGTTGGAGGATGAGAAGTTTCGGGAAGATACGCTTGCCGCATCAGCTGTAATAGCCAGTCCACATCAAATACGAACATTATTTTCGATAATAATTGCAATTTTCGATAATAATTGCAATATGCTAATCCATTGGAATTATGGAATAATTTCAAAGAATATATGGCAGATGATATTTTAAACCAAATTCGTCGAAATACTGCAAATTATGAGTTGGAATTCACATTGGAAATTTACAATGAAGCATTGATAAGGATTGACGACATTTGTTTGTCGATGTCAAACAAATCGTTAGTACAATTGGGCATGCCAGCAGCAAATCGTTCAATGCATGATATGTTCAATCGAGAACTGGAGCGTGAATACCGTTATGATTGTAATGAACTAAAAACATTTGCAACATCAAATTTAACGAAATTGAATGACCAACAGCAACATGCTCATGATACAATCATGAATAATGTTAGCCATGGAACTGGTGGATTGTTTTTCTTGGATGCTCCTGGTGGAACAGGCAAGACCTTTTGATTTCATTGATATTAGCAACATTTTGATCAGATAAATACGTTGCATTGGCACTTGCTTCTTCCGGAATTGCGGCTACATTACTGGAAGGCGGTCGCCCAGCACATTCTGCATTAAAGTTGCCTTTGAATACGCAGGTAAATGAAACAACAACATGTAATATTTCCAAAACATATGGAATGGCAAGAGTTCTTAAAGTATGTAAGCTCATCGTATGGGACGAGTGCACTATGGCACACAAGAAATCATTGGAAGCACTTGATAGAACTTTGAAAGATTTGGAGGTGCCATGATTTTATTGGCTGAAGATTTCTATTTCTATTTATTTATTTAGTCTAGTAACAAATGTTTAGTACACACACTTATGACTAAATTACAGAGACCAGCTATGGAGAACACTAGAAAAAAGAATTTATATTATTACAGATTAAGTAATTTTTTAGTAGTACATTACTCTCGATAGCGGCTACCACGGTATGATATTTTGATCTATCGCTGCTGATTCCCGCTGCAACAAATTGTGATTCCACCTGTGCTAACCACAACTCGGGCTTTGCATGCCAGAATGGTGGAATTTTCATAGTAACACGTGATATTTCGTTTCCATTAGCTACAGGGGGTACTGTTGCCGAGGAGAGTGCCGAGTTTTGGGAAATCGTCTGTTCGGTGCTCTCCTTTGATTTTCAATAGGCATTTTGATTGTCGGGGTCACCAATATGTAGTCTCGCACCAAATAATTAACACATTTTATGCTTAACTAAATTATATTTATATGTATTTAATTAGCGAGCTTTGCTCATATTGCTTTATACAATGGTTTTTGTAATTGATATTAGAGAAAAATTGTAAGTTTACAAACGGCGATGGTTACTAGGACATGTTTCTGAATTTCACTTCTTCATCAGCTAGCTTTTCGGGAGCTGAACGTTGAACTCGAATCTCCAACATTCATATCAGTGCAAGCCTTTAGCTGCTAAGCCATATGAATGTCCCGTTTGTTCGCTGTACAATTGGTCTCTAAGAGTTGCCTTTTTGTTTATATTCCTTTTGGTCACCATGTAGGCACATACACTCTGTATGTAGTTTATTCCTAATGGTGTGGATATGATTTTTAGGCGCGCTTTTGAAAGCTTAGTAACATTTGTTCGAATTTTTACAGTATTTGTTTTTAATACTTCCGCTGTTACTATTATATCAATATGATGATATGTATTTAATTAGCGAGCTTTGCTCATATTGCTTTATACAATGGTTTTTGTAATTGATATTAGAGAAAAATTGTAAGTTTACAAACGGCGAGGGTTACTAGGACATGTTTCTGAATTTCATTCCTTCATCAGCTAGCTTTTCGGGAGCTGAGCGTTGAACTCGAATCTCCAACATTCATATCAGTGCAAGCCTTTAGCTGCTAAGCCATATGAATGTCCCGTTGTTCGCTGTACAATTGGTCTCTAAGAGTTGCCTTTTTGTTTATATTCCTTTTGGTCACCATGTAGGCACATACACTCTGTATGTAGTTTATTCCTAATGGTGTAGATATATTTTTAGGCGCGCTTTTGAAAGATTAGTGACATTTGTTCGGATTTTTACAGTATTTGTTTTTAATACTTCCGCTGTTACTATTATATCAATGTGATCATATGTATTTAATTAGCGAGCTTTGCTCATATTGCTTTATACAATGGTTTTTGTAGTTGATATTAGAGAAAAATTGTAAGTTTACAAACGGCGATGGTTACTAGGACATGTTTCTGAATTTCACTTCTTCATCAGCTAGCTTTTCGGGAGCTGAGCGTTGAACTCGAATCTCCAACATTCATATCAGTGCAAGCCTTTAGCTGCTAAGCCATATGAATGTCCCGTTGTTCGCTGTACAATTGGTCTCTAAGAGTTGCCTTTATATTTATTTTGTGATAACATTAAGAAAAATGTCATTTTATGAATTCAATATCTCAACGCGCACTTGTCGGTCTGACGAAAACGAATATAATAAGAACGAGAAAGTGCGAAGAAAAAGAATAAAAGCAATGCCATGTCGCAATGCTGTATTTTCGATGTACTATTTTTATTACACTTATTTGCTGAGCTTATTCGGCTGAGTGCGGCACACCACCATTAATCAATTCACTCGCTAATTATTTTCGTTTCAATTCATTCACATTATAAATTGTTTATTTAATTTGACACTACGCTTAAATTGTAAATAACAACTAAGTTCTAGATATTACATATCGTATACATACTTAAGTAAGTATCCAATTACCCCAATATAAAAATAGAAATTTTTTTAGCCTATTTGCCTATGTATATTATCAATGTTATTTTATTTAAGATTGGAGAAGAGTTGTCAAAAAAACTGTATACCAAAGTTATTGCCCAAAAAAAAGTTCCTGTGTGGAACGAAAGTTCCCTTTAAACTACTATTTTTATTATACTTATTTGCTGAGCTTGTTCGGCTGAGTGCTCCACACCACCATTAATCAATTCACTCGCTAATTATTTTCGTTTCAATTCATTCACATTATAAATTGTTTATTTAATTTGACACTACGCTTAAATTGTAAATAAGAACTAAGTTCTAGATATTCCATATCGTATACATACATAAGTACGTATCCAAATAGTCCAATATAAAAACAGAAATTTTTTTAGCCTATTCGCCTATGTATATTATCAATGTTGTTTTATTTAAGATTGGAGAAGAGTTGTCAAAAAATTGTATACCAAAGTTATTGCCCAAAAAAAGTTCCTGTGTGGTACGAAAGTTCCCTTTTTTAAACGATTTTATTTAGGTTGACTTGACAGGCTGGATGGATGGAAGCACATAGCCATAACATTATTGTGTACGTTCTCTTCTGCTTGGAAGCATATTTCCATTCAAAGAGTTGTTTTCCAGCCTGTGTTTAAAAAAGATACTCTTACATTATACAATAGAAAAGCCTTACATAGCACTTAGCTCGTAAGATATTATTAAATAATTACCAATTAAGGGAATGCATCTGGATCTTAATGCTATTACAATGTAACAGAGCCATAAA
>JARSSU010038628.1:0-25219 GCA_029619165.1 Eurosta solidaginis
TCCCTCCCATTTTCCCAGTTTCCCGTCGGGTATTCCCAAGGGTATTAACAGCAGGTATAATAACAGCCAAATTAGTTCTATTAGCTAAAATATTTAGTACCTGGGCGACCGAGCTTTGCTCGGCAACGTTTCGTTGTGCTGAGAAATCTTCTAATAGTAATCTGTGAGAAATTGCAATTATTCATTTAAAAGAAAATTATTTAAAATTAAGTCGAATCATGTGTAAGATATTTTACGAAGATTTTTAACTTTAATGTTCTCCTTTACAGCTTTATATGAGTAAGTAGAGTACTATTTCGTCTAACTACCCCAACCCTAAATGGCAACCCTACTCAAAAATGTCCCTATTGTAATGCGGAGTGAAATACCTTTCGTTTGATACCCATATCGGCATATCTCATGCAATTTTTTTTTAATTTCGAATAGGTGGCAACCCTAAATGGCAACCCTACTCAAAAATGTCCCTATTGTAATGCGGAGTGAAATACCTTTCGTTTGATACCCATATCGGCATATCTCATGCAATTTTTTTTTAAATTTCGAATAGGTGGCAACCCTAATTGGCAACCCTAACCAAAAATGCCCCTATTGTAATGCGGAGTGAAATACCTTTCTTTTGTATACCCACATCGGCATATCTCATGCAATTTTTTTTAAATTTCGAATAGGTGGCAACCCTAAATGGCAACCCTGCTCAAAAATGCCCCTATTGCAATGCGGGAGTGAAATACCTTTCGTTTGATACCCATATCGGCATATCTCATGCAATTTTTTTTAAATTTCGAAAAGGTGGCAACCCTAAATGGCAGCCCTACTCAAAAATGTCCTATCAAAAATGTCCCTACTCAAAAATGTCCCTATTCGGAGTGAAATACCTTTCGTTTGATACCCATATCGGCATATCTCATGCAATTTTTTTAAATTTCGAAAAGGTGGCACCCTAAATGGCAGCCCTACTCAAAAATGTCCCTATCATAAAACGTCCCTATGCGGAGTGAAATACCTTTCGTTTGATACCCATATCGGCATATCTCATGCAATTTTTTTTAAATTTCGAATAGTTGGCAACCTTGTGAAACATTCTGAGTGGCAGCACCTAGGTAGAAAGTCTTAGAAGGTGATACATTATCTCTGTGCCAAATTTCATTTAAATTGGTTTAGCCGTTCCCGAGATAGTTCGGCTATACAAACAAACAAGAATTGCTCGTTTAAAGTCATAAGATAAATTGAGGATTTTCAAAAATTTTTTTTCTTTAAGTGAACACTTAGTCCGATTGAATAAAGGAAGATGAAATTATTGAAATGGGTCATACGATTTTTGAGTATTAGCTAAAATATTTTTCAATTGAGGTTTTTAAAAAAAATTTGTTTGCCCTAAATAATCCCTGAATCAGAAAAAAAATAACATGGAAAAAGTTACCAAACTCGGCATGGCCGTTTCTCAGTTTTGAACGTACTAACGCACACAAATTCATTTATATATATATAGATTTTGTATTTATTTTGGAATTATATTTGTATATGTCATATTTCCTTTGTAAACGTTAAGACTGATTGATGTACTACCTATAAAAAACTCACATAGACTGAAATGTGTCCATAGTGTTACCAGCATTTGTTTGATGACCAAACGGAAGAACCCCAAACAGGTTGCAGTACTTATGTTATAGAATAACTCCATCCTTTTAGCAAATACTCGCAGTTTTCTACGACCTTGCTTAATTGCTGATTCGAGATCTGACCACTCTACCGCCCCTAAAAACTGGAGCCTTAATCTGGCGAGCTCCGGATACGAACATAGAACGTGCTCAACGATTTGTTCCTGCATCTCGCATTTTCTACAACTGCGGTTACTGAAGAGGCCTAAATTATAATCATGTGACATCAGCAGGCTGTGCCCAGTTAGTATGCCTAAAGTGAGTCTTAAGTCTTCTCTCTTCAGAGATTTGAGCCACTTTGTGAATCTAATATCGTAGGCTTTGCACATGATCTTAGAAATTTTGCAGCACATGTCTCCTTTTAATATCTCCCAAACCAATTGTGACGTCTATCGTTGCGTCATCGTCGTTTCAGCGAGTGTCGCACCCTCTGTCGCAAACTAATGGGACTTTTCGTTAACTTCTATTCTTTTATGACCGGGAACTCAATATAGATGTATGGTTCGGCCTGAGCGAAGTTTTAACAATACTTCTTTGCATGCCAGAACACTTCTTGATGAAGTGCTGTGTTAGATTATTGCTTTAATCGCAGCCTGACTACCAATATATATATTGACGCGACTGCAGATTAAGCACGCTTCCTCCACAATCCCTATTGCTTTCTTCAGGGCTATAATTTCCGCCTGAAAGACGCTTCAATAATTTGGCAGCCTGTAGGATCTACTTATTTCTGGATTGACATAGTAAACAGCAAACCCGACCCATTCCATTAATTTGGAACCATCCGTATACAAGTGTATAGTATGTTCTGCCATTTCTACACCCTGGCATCAGCCCTAAGGCTCAATCTGGTGGTCTGACAGTTAAAATAAATAAAATAAATATTTGGCGCGATTTACCTCCAAGAAGATTTATGCCGAGCTTCTCTTCCAATTTTGCCGCGTGCTCCTTTTTAATTATCTCTACAAATTGGCGGGACGAGACCTAAATGTATTATACTGAATCCAAACGGCATCTGCAAAGCAGATAAATTTTCACTGAGAAGTTTTCGTAGCAGAAATTTACTAAATCACTTCCAAAGGGGCGACCGCGATGAGAAAACATGTTTTCTTTAATTGAGCAATTTTTTTTCTAAATTTGGGTGACTTTCCACGGCAGTTGCACCCAGAACTCTGGACGTAGTTGGCGGTTCATCTTAACACCACAACCACGGAGAGTTTGACCGTTGCCAGGGATTTATTTATGGCAATTTTTATGTATTAAAAAGATGTAAAGTGTCTCTGGAAGTATGGTCCAGCAATCCTTCATGTCGAAGAGCTTTGCGCTTTGATAGGCGCCTAACTGAGTATGTGTTAAATTCTCTTACAGTTTAGGTGGCAGACAGCATCCCATCTAACTGCTTCCTACCCCTTCCAGAAGATGCTGCAGTGATCGGGAGCCCATATTTGTGGCTAACATTGAGCTCATTGATAAAATACTCACTCTGAGTCCCGTCGTCGCACCGCGAAGACTGACGGTAAATCAATAAATATGCAGCTTAAAGGGCTGAAGATTATGAAGAGGTCGAAAAGTTGCTAAGTAATCACGCTTGCGATCTGTATGTATGTAGCAATATCCCTGAATTAGTCTACTTTAGTTCGGAAAACTGTAATTTTTCCAGCTTACTGTGTGAGCAATCTCTGAGCTAAAGAAACTGTCTTTCGTGAAAGCTTAGAGCTGTAAAGTCTTTAGAAGGAAAACTAATTCAGAAGCATTTAAAATATGCCTATAACAATAAGAAGATATCTTGAGTGAGAATAATTTATTAAAAGCTAAGCAAGTTTGAGATGCCGAAATAGATTGCTTAAACGTTTATTTGTGTATGCTACAAGAATGAAGAGTACCTTGAAGCCACACTTTCAATCCGAATAATTATTCATGTGGTGTACGAGAGGACGGATTTGCCTCTGCGAATGAAGAAAAAAACCGAAAGAGCATATCATTGTTTTGTTGCTTCTATGTACATAAATACGAACATAAATTTGATGTGTAGGTTCACAAAATGATTGGTATTATTGCTATTGTGTTTTTAGAAATGCAAAAAGGATATCAATCTTCTTTTTTCAAAAGCATTAATTCATTTATTGAAAGCAGTGCTTGTTTTTTTCCAAAAGAAATAAAAGCGATATTTCCAGAGAAAAGTAATAATAAATGATGAATTGGCTGAGATGACAAAAATATCCTTCTCCCTCATGCAAACACCAAATATGAGTTCAATGAATACAATGTAGGCTATAACGTAAATGGGCCGCCAGTGCGTATGAGCGATTTTTGTTTGACACCAAGTTAAGTTGTGTGAGCTAATGTATGTCTAAAAATTATAAAAGCAAATACTTAAGTAGTTGTTACCGCATACGTTCGATAAATTTAATATGTTAGTATTTGAAAGAATGTACATTGTATGATCATTTGAACCTGACTCCCTGACTCAGAGGTCTTGTTCACGTATGGATCGAAATTCGATGACGAAAGAACAGGAGCTGGCACCTATGGGACGAACTTTAAGAAATCGATACCAATGGGATACTACCCCACCATATTTCAGGCAGAAATCCATGTAATATAATTTTGCGGTGGAGAATGTCTACGGAGGGACTCATCCTCGAAGAGCATTAACATTACTGTCGGACAGCCAAGCGGCCCTGCGTGCCTTGCAATCCTACACAGTTACAACTAAGCTAGTGGATAACTGCATTGAAAAACTTAATGACATGCGAGCCAAAAACAAGATTTTGTTGAGATAGGTTTCCCGGACATCAGGGACATGAAATAATGCACATGCAGATTACCTAGCAAAGCAGGGTGCTGCAGCAGCATTCTATGGTCCAGAGCCTTTTTGTGAACTCACGAAAGCACACACTAGGGAAACCATAAGTACTGGGAAAGAAAAAAATTCACACGTCACTGGATTGACTGCCCAGGGCGAAGACAGACCAAAGTATCAGCCAAACTCATTAATCTCAGCAGGGAGGACCTACGAACTCTCACTGGGTACTATACGGGACACTGTGGTCTCCGATATCACCTAAGTAAGTTAAATCTATGCAATACTCAAATTCTGTTAGCTGGAGGATGAAACGCTGATTCACATTCTCTGCGAATGCGTCGCTCTGGCAAGGCATAGACTCTCCCACCTAGGTGGTGTGACTTTTAATCCCTATTTGATATGGAGTAAATAGCCTTAAGAAGTACTTAGATACATCAAAAGCCTCCACATACAAATTAGGCTGAAAGGTTATGCACAATAGTTGTAACCGAACATTACATACTCAGCTGCCAAATTACAGCTTGCAAAAGTTTTCTAAATTACCTTCTTTTAAAAGTGGGCGGTGCCACGCCGATTGTCCAAAATTTTACTAATTTTCTATTCTGCGTCATAAGGTCAATCCACCTACCAAATTTCATCGCTTTATCCGCCTTTGGTAATGAATTATGGCACTTTTTTGAAATTTCCGATATCCAAAAAGTGGGCCTGGTTATAGTCCGGTTTCGTTCATTTTAAATAGCGATCTGAGATGAGTTCTCAGGAACTTACATACAAAATTTCATTAAGATACCACAAATTTACTTAAGTTATCGTGTTTACGGACAGACGGACGGACGGACATGGCTAAATGAATTTCTTTTTTCGCCCGGATCATTTTTATATATAGAACTCTATATCTAGTTTATGCCGTTACGGGGTACCGTTATGTGAACAAAATTAACATACTCTGTGAGTTCTACTCAGCTGAGTATAAAAATGTTGAAACCACCACAGTAGCATTCTCCGGGCATTAAGACAAGGGGTAGAATAAACCTTATTGGTGGTCCCCGACCAGCGGAATAACAGCAGAAAACTTTTACCTGTCGAAAGAGGCGGGGATCTGATCCCCTTATAGGGACTCCTCAAAATCTTTTAAAAATTTAATTCATAGAGCCGAGACGAACTTCACAAATAGCATTCAAGAAGTGCCTGAGGCCAACCGCTTACGAAAGGTCCTCTCAAGAAATCCCTCACCTCCCAGCTGTATTTGTACAGCTAACGTAGACTGGGCAACATCCAGTGCCGAACTTATGGAGACCTTGCGCAGTGCTCACTATCCAGACTGCACCTCTCAACCATACCCCTCGAATTAGCAATCTAACCCAAAGATGTTTCTATCCTTGAACCACATTGTCCACAAAAAAGGAGTTATCTGGGCAATCAAGTCCTTCAAACTAAATGAATATTCCCCCGCCTGAAACGGCAAGCAACAAGCGACCTTTATAACTCCGCCGCTAGCACAAATCTACAAAGCATGCCCCAACCTGTTCTATATCCCCATGGAAATGAACCAAGTACTAATCATACCCAAAGGAGGTAAAACATCCTGCCACAACGCTAAGGATCTCCGACCAATAAGTCTGACCCCTTTGCTCCTTAAAATTCTAGAGATACTGCTAGATTATATTACGCGATCGGCAAATTCAACACTAACCTTCAATAGCCAAGCAACTCCGTGGGGACAGTTCTACACGCTATCACCTAAATTAAAGAGAAGGGAATTGTGTTCAAACAATTTACGCTAGGAAATTTTCTCGACATAGAAGGGGCCTTTGACAATGTTCTTCCAACAGCGGTAACGAAGTCCCTGGGTTCGCTGGGAGTAGAAGAGCCACTTGTGAATTCGTTAAACAAGAAGACAAATATATTTTCCGAAATCGGCAACTCTTCACTTGAATGGAAGAAGAAGTATTCGCTGTCATCCAAGGAAGTATCGTCGCATTTACGCTTTGGCAGCCACGCCATTGTTGACGGGTATAAATTCGAGACTGAAGGATTTCGTTTGTTAGGGAACGAGTATTCACAGCAAAACAAATGGCAGCTTGGAAATCAAACGGAGAATAAGTCTTGCCAACATGTGCTACTTTTGACTGATTAGGAAACTGAAAGTACAGTACTTTCCTCGAAGAACAAAAATCACGCTCTACAAGTCGCTCATCATACCAGTCATGATGTATGGCTCGGAATCACGGACGGTGTCGAGAGAGAATGAAATGACTTTTGAAGTATTCGACAGAAAATATCTCCGGAAGATTCATGGTTTTGTCCGTGATGCCCACTGCGCGTACCGAAGGAGGTATAATGATGAGCTGTACGAGCCTCACACAGATATGACGATAGTGCAACGGAAAGAAAAGCAAAGATTTCGCTGGCTAGCTCATGTTATGCGAATGTACCAAGATGCTCCGGTCAAGAAAGTAGTTCGGTCGACACTACAGTTTGCAAATAGAGGAAGGAGGAGACCTACACTGAGTTGGGAGAGGCAGGTGGTAGAAGACGTGACCTCTCTTGGTGCTTACAATTAGCGTCAGTTATCACGAAACAGGGATAGCTGGCACGAAACGTCTAAAATCGCTTAGACTGTTAAGCGCCAATTAATGATGATGATGATGCAAATGGAAAAACTGCTATGTGGGCATAAAGCAGCGACTGCAAATAGCTGCAAAAGAAAAGTTGGCGATGTTTAATTGAGAGACTTTTGTAGCATGCTGTACTTTATAACCTTCGCTTGATGATCGGTACCAGTTTAATTACAAATAGTAAACGACCATTTTACGACCGCAAAACGCATACACGCGTGTTACGGGGCTTAATTCCAAGGAACTACGTAAGTACTTGCATTGAACATAAACATAATATAGTTTGTTGCCAATGTCAAACGAGGTATATATGTATGTAGATATGTAGCTTAAGCTCGTGTTGTGTAGTTTCTATCATAATATTATATCTCAATGCCATAATAAAGAATATCAACATAATTGGGAAAATAATTGGGATTTATTAATAACAAGAGTTTGATGAGGAAAATTACTCCCAAATAACATTTTTTTTCTATTTTTTTCTCAACTATTGTTTTTAATAGCATTAATACTCTTGGCTGGGTGTTAAATGGAGAGGAATGTTGACATAAAAATTTTATGATTGCACTGTGAATAAAGGAGGAAAGTTGTAGTAAACAAAAATATGAAAACGCGCACTAAACAAATAAACATACAAAAACCACGTAAATATATGCGAACGGAAATATCAACATGAACTATTAAACTTATGTAACACAAACAAAAAACTAAATTCTGCTAAATGATACCATTAAAGTTATAAGAATGCGATGAAGGACATTTACTACGTATCCTTTTTTATCTTTCATGAAAATAAAATTTGTCATGAGTCTCAAAATTGTAAGTCCTCAAAGAAGAAGAGATATACCCACCAATAAGTATACCAAAATGATCAGGCTGACGAGCTGAGTTGATTTAGCCATAAGACGACAAGAAGCTTTTCTTAATATCTCTCCCATTTTAACAGCTAGAAGCTTAAATTTTACCAAATACTTACGTATAGGGCATTCATTGTTGTCTGAAAAATTGCATAGTTCGGTCTGATATATAGTATATTATTATTATTATTAATTGATCTGGAAGTACTGCGACCTTTGTGCAGATCTATTGTGCAAGACCTTTCAGCCTAAGTTTGTATCTGGAGGCTCTTGATGTATCTAAGTGCCTCTTCAGGCTTTTTACTCCATATCACATAGGGATTGAGACTCCCACCACCTAGATGGGATAGTCTCTGCCTAGCTAGAGCGACGCATTCGCAGAGAACGTGAACCGGCGTTTCATCATCCAGCTCACAGAAACGACAAATTTGGGTATCAGATAGATTTAATTTACTTAGGTGATATCGTAGAGCGCAGTGTCCCGTGTAGTACCCAGTAAGAGTTCTTAGGTCCTCCTGCTTAGGTTAATGAGTTTGGCTGATACTTTCGTTGCTGGAAGTATAAATAGTTTTGGCCTGCCTTTGCTCTGGCCAATCAATCCAGTGACGTCTGAATTGTTTAGTTTCCCAGTTACTTATAGTTTCCCTGGTGTGTGCTTTTGTGAGTCCACAAAAGGGCTCTGGACCATAGAATGCTGATGTAGCACCCTGCTTTGCTAGCTAATCTGCGTGTTCATTACCTTCATTCCCTGATGTCCGGGAACCCATCCCAACAAAACCTTGTTTTTGGCTGCCAGGCATTACGATTTCAGTGCATTCATCCACCAGCTTAGATGTAACTATGTAGGATTGCAAGGCACGCAGGGCCGCTTGGCTGTCCGACAGTAATGTTGATGCTCTTCGAGGATGAGCCCCTCCGTAGACATTCTCTACCACAGACCTCTATTGCATGAATTTCTGCCTGAAATATGGTGGGGTAACATCCCATTGGTATCGATTTTTTGAAGTTTGTCCCATAGATGCCAGCTCCCGTTCTTCCGTTATCGAATTTCGATCCATGCGTGTACCAGACCTCTGAGTCAGGGTCGTTATAAGGATTCCCTATTTCCCAGTGGGTCCTATCCACAATGGAAACTTCAAAGTTCCGTGAGATTCTGAGCTTAGGGGAAATTACGTCATGCAGTTGTAATGGCGGCCACCGTGGTGTGATGGTAGCGTGCTCCGCCTACCACACCGTATGCCCTGGGTTCACACCCCGTGCAAAGCAACATCAAAATTTTAGAAATAAGGTTTTTCAATTAGAAGACAATTTTTCTAAGCGGGGTCGCCCCTCGGCAGTGTTTGGCAAGCGCTCCGGGTGTATTTCTGCCATGAAAAGCTCTCAGTGAAAACTCATCTGCCTTGCAGATGCCGTTCGGGTCGGCATAAAACATGTAGGTCCCGTCCGGCCAATTTGTAGGGAAAAGCAAGAGGAGCACGACGCAAATTGGAAGAGAAGCTCGGCCTTAGATCTCTTCGGAGGTTATCGCGCCTTACATTTATTTATTTTTTAGTTGTAATGAGGGATTTCCTATGAATTTTCTTATTACTTTTCATATGCCCTATCATATTTCCTTCCTTCAACTCAGAAATATTTGAAGTCTTAGTGCACCTAGGGTTGTCTCTTTCTCTATCAGAATAGGGAAGGGAGGTATTCTCACTAAAGCACTAAGTGCGTCAGCAGGGGCGGTGCTCATCGCACCCGTTATGCCAACGCAAACTAATCGATGCAGTTTGCTTATTTTAGCCGTTGCCTTTCTTTGCGTGGCCTTCTGCCACCAAACTAGAGAAGCATAGGTGACTATTGGCCTTACGACAGTATTAAATGTCCAATATACCATTTTTGGACAAATACCCCATGTTTTGCCGTAGAGGACGAGTACAGGCGAAGAAAGCTCTTGTTGCCTTGTTTAGGATAGCATCCAAATGAGCATTTCACGTGAGGGTTCTATCCAGTGTGACCCCTAGATATTTAGCCTCCATTGAGAATTGTATTTTTGTACCACCCAGGTATGGTTCTGGGATAGATACTTTCCCTTTCAGGGTGAAGGCACTATAACTGTTTTGTTAGGATTTATAGACAATCCTTATCTGAAAACTCTTATATTGAAATGTTTATCTTTTTGCAAACTTCCACTCAGGGCTTTATGTTCCCACAAATCTTTAAATATATGATTTACGTTCACATGTAAATGTGACATATATGTTCTTAGGGTGGGGTACATTAAGATTTCTTTTGCATCGCGCCTAGCTTTTTGGTTTCTATACACAAGTGCGAGAGAAAAAAAAGTACTACGGAATGGCAGGTCAATTCCAATCCTGCGCAATATTGAATGAAGCTGGGTTTCTGGCTCCTCATATTGCTCCACATTACGAAACCATTTAGTCCAACTAACAATGTCATAATTTGTCTTTATTTTCTGAGCTCTGTTTGCATGAAAGGTTATAATGAGTCGTGAGGTAACTTGTTACTCATTTTGTAGAAATATTTTTTTTCCCCGATGGGTCTCATTGGAACCCATTCCTTTTAGATTATAGGGTTATAACTATGAGTTTTATAGAATATATCCGAACTCAAATTAAATAGCAAATAAAATAATTAAAAAAAATTTTAATTTAGGTAGGACTTAGGTACAAGTAATCACACTCCTAATCAATCTAGGCGTTGATCAGACAATTAAATAAAAGCGTTGGTCGTGAAATTTCTAAACATGTGAGGCGCAGCATAACCTTATTAAGGTTCAGTTGGTCTTATATATGACTATCAATAGAAATTTTGACGCGTCCAACGTTTTTATTTAATTGTCTGATCAACGCTCTATATTGGTGAGGAATGTGATCACTAGTACCCTAGGAGCTACCTAATTATTTTCTAGCTTTTAGTATTATTATTACTTCATGTAAGTATTGTTTTCAATAAAACCGTTAACTTAAACATTTTATACCTTTCATGAACATGAAATGGTATATTAATTTTGGTCCGATGTTTGTAACGTTGCGAAATATAGAAGATAGACTCACCATTAAGTATACCGAATTGATCAGGGCGACGAACTGAGTTGATATAGCCATGTCCGTCTGTCCGTCCGTCTATCTGTTTGAACGCAAACTAGTCCCTCAAATTTTGAGATATCTCAATGAATTTGGCAAAAGGATGTATTTTTGTATTATATTAGACATTTGTCGGATCCGGTAGGATCGGACTACTATAACATATATCTCCCATACAACCGATCGTTCAGATAAGACGATTATGGTCATTCCTGCCGCAATTTAGAAAGTATAAACGTGAAACTCGGTGATTATATTCTAATACATCATAGAAGATATCCTGAAAAAAGCACTTTGATCGAAGCTATATATAGTATATATCCCTACAACCGATCGCAGATAGAAATATGTTTTGGCCATTTCTCCCTTAATTTAGAAAGTATAAACGTGAAACTCGGGTGATATATATTTTAATATATCGTAGAAGATTTCCTGTAAAAGTCACTTCGATCCGAGCTATAGATAATATATATCCCATACAACCGATCGTTCAGATAAGGGGGTTTTTTGCCATTTTTTTATATTTATCTTAAAATCGTTTAGGTATGTACATCTGTTCACTATATATTTCTTATCTTATACAGCGCATTATTTGGAGATTACGAACGGGATAAGATATTGTTCAGCCCCATTCATGAAAGGTATGAAATCTTCGGCACAGCCGAAGACAGTCCCGTCTTATTTGTTTTAAATTATTTTATTTTCAAGTTTATATTCTTTATTTAATTGCTTATTATTTCGCACACTATTTAGTTCTTTTAGTGACTCATTATTACAAGACCTCCTTCCTGACAATTTGTTAAAATTTAAGTCCTCAATACATAATCCTTCCAAAGCCTTTACTCGACGCTGCGCCACGTATGCTTGTCCTCCTCCAACTCCAAAATATTTTGATGTCACTTCTACCGGACTGTATGTAATATTTGTTCCAAATATGAGCCAAATCGGACATCATAGGCTGCTTTCTATTCATGTATGTATTACGTATTCCAAATATGCACCAAATAGGACCACAAATACCATTTTTTTGAATATCTCGATCCTTGCGCCACCTAGTGGCGATATTTTCTTATTATTGCATTGTCATCGGGTTCTGAACTATATTCCAAGTTTCAAGTTTGTACTTAAATTTGTTTGTTACTTAAATTTCAATTACAAAAATTCGTGCCAGCCTGTCAAATCAAGCTAATAACACCGTTTAAAACTGGTGAACCCTAATGTACAGATATGTGTAAAAACGCTCCCCTTGCGCCTCACACTTTGTATATGAGTTATTGCTTAACAAATAAAACAACAATAATGTTTACATAACAAAGTCGTGGTGAAATGAAAACAAATATAAATCCTCTAAACTGCTAGTATTGCAAAATAGCTTGTCAGCTTCCTATTTTTTGTTGTTGTTTATCGGAGGGAGATGACTGTTGTGTTTTTTTTTCAAAAATAGGGGAATAAGGTACATACATAGCGGTGTTATTGTATGTATATTGTAAAATAAAATTTTACATTCACTTTCATTTTTATTTTTACTCGTCTAAGTGGCGCCCAAAGGCGAAACTGCACTGTTATTTACGTTGAAATGTAGTAAGGGACGATTTGTTTCGATAAGCTGCTGAATGTGATTTTGACAAAAATAGGGTGAAACATATACACATATACGTGTGTATGTGTATGTAAATATGCAAGTAAGGACATTAGTGAATGAGTTGTTAAAGTTAGTATCGGACGGCTACAGTAGTGATAATGGCTGGTAGAGTGAATTAAGTTGATACGTAAAATAACTGTAAGAAACTTAATTTAGTTCTTCTATTTAAAAGAAGAAAAAGTTACTCGTAGCTTAGAGTACGGAGCAAAGAAACTATTCGATGTGAATGGAGAGCTGTATGGAATTAAAGATAATTGGCAGAGTAAAATTGATTGAAATAGAAATTTTATAGAAGGACCTAACAATCCCTCTCGACTCTAAAATAATTAAGTAAATTAATTAAAGGTCGAATACGGGAGGAGCGGCTAAAAAAGTTTTGCGAGTTTATTAGTGTAGCACGAGCTGTATTAGCAGAGTTTCTGTGAGATGCATCCAAATTTTACTAATCTTATATCTTCCTAAACAAAGATAGCATGTTCTGCCTTCCACACCGAGGATCCTGGGTTCACGTCCCGGGCAAAGCAACATCAAATTTTAGAAACAAGTTTTTTTTAATTAGAATAAAGAGCCTTAAGCGCGGTGCCCTCGCCAGTGATTTGGCAAGCACTCCGAGTGTATTTCTGCCTTGAAAAGCTTCCCAGTGAAAGTCATTTGCCTTGCAAATGCTGTTTGAAGTCAGCATAAAACATGTGGGTCCAATCCCGCCATTTGTAGGAAAAATTTAAACGAGCACGGCTCAAATTGGATGAGAAGCTCGGCCTAAAATCTCTTCAGAGGTTAGCGCGCCTTACAATTACTTATTTTTTTATTCGGTATGGTTAAATTCATTCAGAAGGTATGAACTCCAACATTATCTTAGAATCCAAAGCAGATTTCATTGTAAACCACTGTCCTTGCGAAATCGCAAGGCATTCGAGCTGTGCCTATTTCTGAACTTGTCTTGATGGATACTGAGTCTTCTGCATCTTAACTCCCTAAGATATTATCTATGGTTGCAATTTATAAAACCATCAAATGAGTTATCTGATGATGATCGTGTGATATCCTGACCCCGACCTTCTTCTTCGAAAAAAATAAAAAAACGGGAAGCGATAGTTGAGCAAGATTATGCTTCAACTTTTACGCAAAATAACGTCCGAACAGCACATGCCTCAGGATTGGCGTTTACGTGTGTTATGTTTAGCCAATACTGATGAAACCTTGCTGGTGTGGCTTCAGACCTGGTAAACATAGGAGAAGACTGACAATAACATAGGAGAATACTGACAATAATAGAAGCGACACGCATCACCTCAGCTGTGAAAAGGAGTTGCTCTGGGCTGAGAGGATTTGTTGAATTTGGACTGAGAGATGAGCAGCGCTATCTGGATATGGTGAGAAGTTGGGTAGAGCCATCTTGACAGGCTGGCAAAGAAGAACACACTCGTTTTGCAAGCAGATAAGTGATCCATGCTTTCAAGAGTTTCTGATTGGGAGAATAGTGCTGATACTTCCTGATAAAGTCAAATATAAGGACAATTTTTGATAAAATTTATCCTGAAGGCCAAGTACGGAGTATAGGGCTAGGAAGTCCTTGTTTGCCATCTGCAGGCGCCGAAGAGATGGCAGTCTAGATGAGCATTACCAAAATATTAGTTTCGGTATGTTGGTATCATCGGCGCACTTGGAACAACACCTAATTTCGAATTCAATGTCATGCTGAAACATATTAAGAGGAAATATTTCGGGCACGGTGCTGCTTGATTAGGCCTCGTGATATGACCTATGCACTTTCTTACTTCAGACGTTCCTGCATTTGTACCAGTATTTACTTAATTTTCCACTGCAAGCTTCAGCAGAGTCACTGCCTCGAGAGATGACTAGGCAGAGGGAAACTTCTGGACCAGTGGATTAGTAACTTCTAGATGGATATATCGAACTTGAAATAAGTTTGGCGGAAGGATCTATATCTTACGTCACCAAGATATCATGTGATATTCCAATGGGCGTTATTGCTGTCCTAGAGAGTGTCGTCTAAATGGATGGCTACAACTCAGGCTAGCCTAAGATAACATATTAAGTGCGTTTCGTAAGGATTGGGAAAGACTTTGCGTGGCATTTGGCGTCAAAGAAGGCTTTAGAAAAACGTTCTGCCTCCGTTGCAATTTCTTTAACTTGAATGGAATAATATATCATAAAAGCGGGTAGATCGAGATAAAAAATAATCAAAGAAATAATCGGTGTGTTCGCATCTAGGCACCGACGTAAATTTTAGTGGATATCAAATCGGAATTATGAAGGACTTCGCATTATTGGAAACCAGTATTAATAACGAAAGCAATTTCAGGCTCCAAATGCAGAAAGACTCTTGTTAAAATTTTTACTGAAATCGAGATCTGTAAGTCTCTCATCATATCATTATTGATGTATGGCTAGGAATCAGAAACGGCCTTGAAAAGAAATCGGATGTGCAATAAAGTATTCGAGAGCAAATTTCTCCGAAAAACATATGGCCGTTCCCATGATGCATACGGCAACTATCGAAGAAGTTGTAGTAATGAAATAATCATTATGAGTAAATAAAAAAGGTCCGAGAGGCAGAAAGTATTTTTATTGCTGCCGCATTTAGCAGGATAGCAGGAGAGCAAAAACCTCCACCAACTTGATAAAAATAGATAGAGAAGGCGATGGAGCGTAAAAAAAATGTTGAATCCTATGGTTTGAAAAACCAAATTTCTACTACAGCTTCGTATTTTTCTAATAATATACGCGTTCCGCATCTATATTTTTATACTCAGCATGCCTTGTACACAAAGTATATTAACTTCGGTAGCATAACCGTTGATCTTAACGACATAAACGAATACAGATAAATATCATGCAGAACTGTGTTTTGTATTGACTGTAATGAAATATATAATACTAATCTACATAGTAGTTTCACAAAACGGATTTTTACAAAATTTTAATTTTTTTTCTTGCTTTTTTACGTTATCACTATGTATATTTAAAAAAATGTTCCCCCACCCCCCTAGAAGTGCTGCTGGAACCACGTCTGTAAATACAAACTACCGTATATCGAAATGCGCAGGATCGAAAAAAGAATTGATCTAGCCATGTCCGTCGGTCCGTCCGTGTGTCTGTGATCACGATAACTTGAGTAAATATTGAGATATCTTGTTTAAATTTGGTATTTGACACTCATATCCCATCGCTATTTAAAACGAGCGAAATCGGATGATAACCACACCCATTTTTTATATGTACAACATAAACACAAAAAACATGATTATTTAGTAAATAATACAAATAGAACGTTGAAATTTTATGTGTGGAATGACATTAAGACTTTTGATAAAATGTGTTTCAAAATTCGCGCAGCTACCGCCCACTTGTGTTAAAATAAATTTTACAAATATTATATATACTTAATATGTATTTTGAAAGCCGCTTTTTCTGGACCGTAAAGCTCGAGAACGGCTGAACCGATTGAGATAAAATTTTGAGCATAGATTTGGTGGTGGTTCAACATGACCATAAGCTAAAAAAACTGCAAAGATTTCGAAAGGTTTTTGAGATATCGACCAAAAATGTGGAACAGGGTAACTCTATAATGTGTTCATACGATATGGGTATCAAACGATAGGCATTGACGAGGATATTAATGCAAGGTAGTTTTAACTCTATTACCTTAGTTGGTTTGGGAGATATCGAAAATGTGGACCAGGGTAACCTCAGAAGGCTTATATACATATGTTATGGGTATCAAATATATATGTATATATAAAGGAAGGTGTTAGTTACACTATTTATACTCAGGAGCGGATGAACCGATTTTGCTAAAAATTTGTGAGAGGTAGCTTAGAACCAGGGGACGAACAAAGGATACTTTTTATCCCGTTCTGGCTAGGTCTTGAGATCAATCCTGGATGTGTAATCCTGGATGTGTTTGTACAATATGGGTATCAATGGAAGCTGCTTATGAGTACTTTGATACGGGGGAATTTTTTGTACACCCGGTAAGGTCACGAGATATAGGCAAAAACGTGGACCCGGATACCCCTAGAATGTATGTGTAATATGGATATCAAGTAAGAGCTGTTGCTGAGAGCTTTAAAGTAATTTTCATTGTGATATTCGATTTAGTGGCATCAACCTGGCAAAACGGATAAACATGCATGCGAAGCCGAAATAAAGACCCGAATAAATACCCACATACCTATTTACATACGTCCTATTCGATTTGCCTGAAATTTGGTATATAAATTTGCCTATATTAGTATTTACGATCTTTTTTTCCGGGAGGTAGACCAGAGACGGACTGGGACTGGGATTAGGACTGGGACTGAGAATCGGAGTGGGACTGGGACTGGAACAAATGACATACCACCCTCTGGGACTGGCATTAGGGACAAAGAAGAATGAGAAGAACTTGAGAGAAGAGAAAGGAGGAAAGGAGAAGGAGGCTGAGAAAAGAGATAGAGTGAGACGAAGATAAAGATAGATGAAGCGAAAAATACGGAGGGAAGAGTGAATAAAAGGATTAAGAAAAAGTGAACGGAGGGAGAACATAGATAGATGGAAAAAGCTTATTAAAATATATGCAGATATACTAAGTTTAGGACAGAAGAATGTCTGCCGGGTCTGCTAGTTAATCATTAATCAAAACCGCTAAACTATCTTAACCACTCCGCAGAGAGGTTGCCTTTACTATAAGGAATGCTTTGAAGAAAAATTTACGAAATCGTTTAAGGACCATGCCCACTTTTATATAAGCTATGTCTGGCGCCGGCGTGGTGTGATGATAGCGTGCTCCGCCATCCACGTCGAAGATCATGGGTTCACGCCCAGGGCAAAGCAACATCAAAATTTTAGAAACAAGTTTTTTCAATTAGAAGAAAATTTTTTTAAGCGGGGTTGCCACTCGGCAGTGTTTGGAAGCACTCCGAGTGTATTTCTGCCATGAAAATTTCTCAGTGAAAACTCGTCTGCCTTGCAGATGCCGTTCGGAGTCGGCACACACAAACTATGTATGTACAAAAAATTTGGGTTAAACTAGTATTGAACAGCAAAACAATGCCACAAAAGTGAACTAAAAAGGCAAAATACAAACAAGAAAATTAAATTTGATGAACATCTGAAGAAGGACATCGCAGGAAATAAGAAAATATGTTCAAATAAAGCAACAAAGCTTTCGAAAACAAAAGAAATTTCAGTTAGCGAAGCCAACGTACTCTTTGTGATCTACTAAAGTTTATTACAGAACGAAACATTATTGAATGCTCTTAGCGCGTTGAACTGTAAATTGCTACTATTCGTTTTCGACTTGATTGCTATTGCGTTTGAATGAACGGGGTATTTGTGTATGACATCTTTTTTAAAAGCGCATATGGAGATTTAGCAATCATCGAAATGAGCTAAAATAACGCGACGTTTCCATTTACGTTGTCTGATTGAAATATTGCATAGTGTACGTTACTACGCCAAGTGAGAGGAGGGTGGATTTAGAAAGAAAGAAAGCTAAAGAGAGAGAGAGAGATAGTTTTAGGTATGGTACTACACGTCGACAATCGCGAGATGTAGATTCTCCTTAAATTAGATCAAAGAATTAAAAAAATGAATAAATAATTGATTCAGGCCCGGTTTTTTAGTACAAGTTCAACTCAGCATGTCAGTTGAACTATGCTTCGCTTTATTCTGCAGTTTCTCAGTCTACTTTAACTGAAGTTTCAGCCGAGCTTAGGCGGCCGATCTGGCAGGGTTAAACTCTAGTTAACCTATCAGTTATTTGCGTTCGTTTGAAATCGCGTCGAATATAACCAACAAGCATTTGAGCTTGAGTACAATTAGAGCTCATGTTTGAAATCTTCTAATATCTCAAGAGTTGTTTCGAGACAGTGGCTCAAATCGAGAATTATAGCGTACTCAGCAAAAAAGGGAATTCTTTATAAAATAAAAAATGCTATTACTTAAGTTGAAAAAATTGCATTCCTAACTTATGGTTTTCTAACTGGACTCGAATGTAAGATTCCATACTACAGTATTTTCGCGCAAGTAAAACAAAATATATATAATTTATTTTTGATTAACTACGCTTTATTACTGCTATATACTAGATGTTTGTTTTTGACAATAAACAGCTGTTGGGATTGGTGGTACCTCCTTGGAGATTTTGTTTTCAACTCCACCTCAACTCGATATCCATGTAGGATATCAACTGGAGAAATGTGTTGAATATTCATTTAGAGAGCTGCACATTTCTCAAAATATCTCAAAGGTAGGAAAATATTTAAGAATGACGTTTTAATGAAGGTTTCGATGTTGGGGATTCTAGAACTATACATTTTACAAAATTTGTCAAAGGTTGGGTACTGATTGGAGAATGAAGTTGGATATCAACTAGAGAACTACCTGCTTTAAGAACTGGGGACTGGCACCACATGCCATTCATGGCATGTACAGCACACTCATTCGACCATTACTAATATATGGAGCTCTAGTATAGTGAAGGCGCTAGAAAAAAAAGAGTAATCAACAGAGGATCGGGAAGGTACAAAGGCTGGCATGCCTGGAAATGTCAGGCGCCGTGAGCAGCGCACCTCAAGAAGCTCTAAATGTAATCTTTCACTTGCCACCTCTACAAGTCTTCGTGCAGGGATTAGCCGCTAGAGGAGCTCTACTACTAAGAGAATTCAACATGTGGGAAACAACTAAGCACGGACACGCGGCGATTCTGGGACGATATGACGAAGGGGCATTAAACGGAATAATAACCGATCTAACATCCAAAACAGAGCACATCACAGGGGCTTTGGACTTCCAGTCCAGAACATACGATATCTTTCAAGGGAGAATGGGAAGAAGGCCTAGACAACGGCAAAGCCATCACAATATACACCGACGGCTCGAAAATGGAAAAGAGAAATGCAGCTGGGATGTACTCGACACATCTGCAGTTAAGCCAATCATTCCGACTTCCTGACGCATGCAGCATATTCCAAGCGGAGGTCTATGCCATAGAAAGAGCGGACATATTGTCCATGATAGTGCGGTCTCCAACACCGACGTAACAATCTTTGTTGAGAGTCAAGCCGCCTTAAGGGAACTAGAGTTCAACATGATAAAATCAGACTTCGTGCGGAGGTGTAGAGCCTCTCTGACTTCTAAAGTCATCTTAATGTCTCCCTTTGCTGGGTCCCTGGGCACAGCGGCATTGAAGGGAATGAACTCACGGATGACATAGCTAGGAAAGGTTCCGAATTAGATATAAGTGAGGTGGACAGCTCCGTCCGACGCCGCTGAGTTGTCTCCTAGGGAGAATCGACGAATATGAGAACAGGGCAACGGACTTGCTATGGACCTATAGGGTTGACCGCGGAGTCTCAAGGTCCTAATGGTCGTGCTTGGATAGGAAGGACACCTGATTCCTTCTCAAACTGAACAAATGTGCGATGAGGGTACTTGCGGATGTCATCACAGGTCATTGTGCTATCGCACCAATGCTTCGACGGAGGCGAATACAACAAGCTTCCTCTCAGAAGCTTTCAGGATGAGGAGGAAGAGGAGTCAATCTACCACTTTCTCTTCCGATGCCGGCAAAAGAAGATGGCACAGATTTCTGGCTCACGCTTCTTCGACAGCCTGGCAGAGGTTGGGAAGGTGGACGTCTCGCTTCTTCTTGGGTTCATCAGGGAAAGTAAGTGGTTCGTTGAGAACCGCTAGGAGGTAATGGGGCTCAACGAATTTGTCGCCACCCTGTACTTACTGAGGGCACTCACAATGTACAAAAATGCCTCCGAGTGGAAGTGTGGGTATTACCCCAGCACGCCCTCTTAACCCAAGCTAACCTAACCTAAAAATAATAAAAATAATGATGTTGGATATCATCTCCGGAACCAGATATATGTCGCTGGAGAAATAGTGTTTCCATGTTTGTTGGGTAAACAACATCTAGCTGTTGCCGTATCTACAAGTTATCTAGATAATAAAAAAAGAGTGTTGCCGCACAATAAAGCTTACCCCAAAGGCGGTCTTGAACTATGACTGAAAAACTGCTCAATAGTTTAACTGGAGTTTAAATTTAACTAGAGTTTAAGCTTAGCTTCACCAACTACTGAAAAACCGAGCCTCAATTCACTTCTTCCAATCTTCGTTGTACCTTTTAATTTCCCTATAAACTGGACTGTCCTCACCCGATAAAGCTTTTTGTAAAGAACGTCTCTCTTCAACCGGAGCAACAAGTAAGGTAAGTGAAAAAAAACATCTAGACAGAAGAAATTTGTATAAATAGTCAACAGTATAAAGGAGGCTCAGCAAAAAATGGGAAACTCCAACTTCCTCTTGCATGTCTTCTTCAATAAATAAAAGAAAATATACCAGATGTATATGGATGTATGCATGAAACATCGATAAAACTAGTCAACAAGAGAAATTACTTTGAAGTCTAACTATTTAATTTCGATGTACTATGGCCTCCTAAGTACAAAAACACGCAAAATTTTAAATTCTATGGATACGATTTTTATACTCAGTTGAGCAGAGCTTACAGAGTATATTAACTTTGATTGGATAACGGTTGGTTGTACAGGTATAAAGGAATCGAGATAGATATAGACTTCCATATATCAAAATCATCAGTATCGAAAAAAAATTTGATTAAGCCATGTCCGTCGTCCGTCCGTCCGTCTGTCCATTAACACGATAACTTGAGTAAATTTTGAGATATCTTGACGAAATTTGGTACGTAGGTTTCCTGGGCACTCATCTCAGATCGCTATTTAAAATGAACGATATCGGACTATAACCACGCCCACTTTTTCGATATCGAAAATTTCGAAAAATGGAAAAATTGCGATAATTCATTACCAAAGAGGGATAAAGCGATGAAACTTGGTAGGTGGGTTGAGCTTATAACGCAGAATAGAAAATAAGTAAAATTTGGACAATGGGCGTGGCATCGCCCACTTTTAAAAGAAGGAATTTAAAAGTTTTGCAAGCTGTAATTTGGCAGTGGTTGAAGATATCACGATAAAATTTGGCAGGAACGTTACTCCTATTACTATATATATGCCTAATAAAAATTAGCAAAATCGGAGAACGACCACGCCCACTTTTAAAAAATTTTTTTTTAAGTGAAATTTTTACAAAAAATTTAATATCTTTACAGTATATAAGTAAATTATGTCAACATTCAACTCCAGTAATGATATGGTGCAACAAAATACAAAAATAAAAGAAAGTTTCAAAATGGGCGTGGCTCCGCCCTTTTTCATTTGATTTGTCTAGGATACATTTAATGCCATAAGTCGAACAAAAATTTACCAATCCTTGTGAAATTTGGCAGCGGCTTAGACTCTAGGACGATAACTGTTTTGTGTGAAAAAGGGCGAAATCGGTTGAAGCCACGCCCAGTTTTTATACACAGTCGACCATCTGTCCTTCCGCTCGGCCATTAACACGATAACTTGAGCAAAAATCGATATATCTTTACTAAACTCAGTTCACGTACTTATCTGAACTCACTTTGTATTGGTATAAAAAATGGCCGAAATCCGACTGACCACGCCCACTTCTTCGATATCGAAAATTACGAAAAATGAAAAAAATGCCATAATTCTATACCAAATACGAAAAAAGGGATGAAACATGCTAATTGGATTGGTTTATTGACGCAAAATATAACTCTAGAAAAAAACTTTGTAAAACAGGTGTGACACCTACCATAGTAAGTAGAAGAAAATGAAAAAGTTCTGCAGGGCGAAATCAAAAGCCCTTGGAATCATGGCAGGAATACTGTTCGTGGTATTACATATATAAATAAATTAGCGGTACACGACAGATGATGTTCTGGGTCACCCTGGTCCACATTTTGGTCGATATCTCGAAAACGCCTTCACATATACAAACTAAGGGCCACTCCCTTTTAAAATACTCATTATACCTTTCGTTTGATACCCATATGTACAAACGCATTCTAGAGTCAACCCTGGTCCACCTTTATGGCGATATCCCGAAAAGGCATCACCTATAGAACTAAGCCCACTCCCTGTTTTTTTTGTGTTTTGCGGGGAGGCTGAAAAATGCCTAATGCACCATAATTGCTGCCGTCGCAGCAACCGTGTGTCCGTAGACTAAAAACAGCCCCGTTCTGGAACCGTCGCCCACCCCCGGCACCACTTTCGCATTACTTCAGGGTGGCGTTCCATATTCTCATTTTTTAAGAGCCTACTGTTGTCCCTGCGTCCAGGTTCCCGCTATTTGCTCTGAGTGTCCATTTAATCACCACTGCTTCGCATGCGCATTTCTCTGCGCTCCCTCTCAGCATCCATCAGGCGTGTCATTACTATAAATGCCATTTTGCTCACTGCAGTCCAGCATTCTTTCCTGCTGCACATATGTGAAACTAAATTTCTCGTGGTAGGTTCCTCCCCAAAGACTCCATGCAAGGTGAGTCTTTCTTCGTGGAAACGGGGGCAGTAGAACATGACGTGTTCTGCGTTTTCTAACTCTGTGGTACACATTGGGCAATGAGGATCTTCCTCTATCCTACGCTTCCATAAATACTCTTTGAAACCGCTATGTCCACTCATTATTGCGTGAGATGGTAGTCCAGTTCGCCGTGCTTCCGCTCATTCCATTGAGCTACGTTCCAAACTAGTGTGAAAGTCCAACGCCCTTTACTCGAGGCCTCCCACCGTTCTTGCCACTTAGCTATTGTTTGTGTCCTTGCTCTTTTCTTGTCTTCTCAGATGGTCGCTCGATATTAGTGTTATACAGATCGGCCATTTCGCTGCCTAGTAAGTCCACTGGGATTTTCCGGGTTAGAACCAGGATCGCGCGTCGTCGGACACCCGTCCGATAAGCCTTGCTATTCTTAAAGAAGCAAGTCGGTACGCTGCTAATAATATTTTTGATGGGTCTGTTTAGATCCATACCACACTGGTGCTGCGTATAGTATTATTGAGCTGGGTTACTGTTGACATAGCTGACGTATAGCTTCGCGCGGACCACCAATGTTAGGCATTATTCGCATAAGTGATCCATAACTTTGGTAATTTTCTCCCCCACCGCTCTGAAGTGCTCTTTGAAAGTTAACTTAGAGTCAATGTGCACTCCTAAGTATTTTAAGGAATCCTTTGAGGTGATTTGATGATCCCCGACAGTTAAGACTAACTCGTTCGCCGACCGTTTGGAGCTTACTAATACCACTTCCGTCCTTTTGGCTAGCCAACTCCCAGTCCTGTATTGGTCAGCCATTCCCTTTATTCTTGCTACGGCGTCATTACATAATGCTTGAAGCAGGTCCAGTTTCTGGCCACTACTACCACTGCAATATCATCAGCATATCCACAATTTGCGTGTTTTATGGTAGATCAATCTTTAGCACCCCGTCATACATTACATATATATATATATATATATATATATATATTTCCGTACTTTCTAGATCCTCGCTTGGATAAGTCCAGCGATCTTGCGCCGGGAAAAGTGTTTTCAACAATAATATTCATCAGTATCGTGCACGTAGGTTGCTGTGATATCGGTCCTTTAACTTTGGCCATCACAGTCCTGTAGGCTGATCCCCAAGGATCTAGGTCGACATTATCCAGCAGTTCCCTAAAGCATAACTTCTTGCTCTTTTTTATGGCATTTTTAAGTGCCTTTCTTTGTGCGACATAGGTGCTGTGTAGCTCTGCATATCGTGGTGATGAGCGTGCCCTCTGCGCTGTTCTTCGTGCTTTGTGGCATTTCTACGCTCTTCCGCCCCACTCCCTTTTAAAATACTCGTTAACACCTTTCATATGATACCCATATCGTGAAAAAATTCTATAGTCACCTCTGGTCCACCTTTATGGCGACATCTCGAAAAGGCATCCACTATAGAACTAAGGCCCACTCCCTTTAAAATTCTCATAACACCTTTAATTTGATACCCATATCGTACAAACAAATTCTAGAGTCACCCCTGGTTCACCTTTATTGCGATACCTCGAAAAGGCGTCCACCCATAGAACTAAGGCCCACTCCCTTTTGAAATACTCATACACCTTTCTTTGATACCCATATTGTACAAACGCATTCTAGAGTCATCCCTGGTCCACCTTTATGGCGATATCTCGAAAAGGCGTCCACCCATAGAACTAAGGCCCACCCCTTTAAAATACTCATTAACACCTTTCATTTGATACCCATATCGTACAAACAAATTCTATAGTCACCCTGGTCCACCTTTATGAGATATCTCGAAAAGGTGTCCACCTATAGAACTATGACCCACTTCCCTCTTAAAATACTCTTTAATACCTTCCATTTGATACGCATGTCATATAAACACATTCCAGGGTTACCCTAGCTTCATTTTCCTACATGGTGATTTTCCCTTATTTTGTCTCCATAGCTCTCAACTGAGTATGTAATGTTCGGTTATCACCGAACTTAGCCTTCCTTACTTGTTTTTCTTTTTTCTTTTCTAAAATCACGAATTTTCAATTCACGAATTCACATTCATATCTTGGAAATTACTAATCTAAATTCGTGTGAGAGAAACCGGTGGATTTACCGCAAAATTTT
>JARSSU010038630.1:0-36116 GCA_029619165.1 Eurosta solidaginis
AAAAAAATAAAAAAGATAACTCGTCATCCGTTTGCCCTCTCGGAATGTCGGGTCGGCGGGACTGCCTTCCTTCTCCACCCTTGTTTGTTGTTGTTGTTGTCGATCCGCCACCCGTCTTCCAAATTTGTTTGTGCTGGGTTTATATAACAAGGTTGGTGGCCTGGTGGTGGTTGTTTTTTTTGTTTTGTTTGCTTCTTTCGTTTTTACCTTTGCTTTTTGTGTGTTTCGTAGTTAATTGTCAAATCCATATGATTTGGGAGGCAGAAGGAACATTTCGCCTCGGTGTATAAGAATAGTTATGGTGTGTTTTTGTATGTCAGTTACCAAAATTTTGCTGTTTCTTTGTAAACTATGTCGGACCCGTTGGTGCAACGAGTATAAATGCTTGAGGTATGTATGTACTGTTGCCACAGAACTTGTGCAGTGGTGTTATTGTATGTTGCCAATGTTTAGTGGTCTTTGTGGTTTTTGTGGATATGTATCGCCTTGTTCCTGCGTATCTATCGAACACATGTGTGGTGTGGTATTGGTACTATCGCAAATTATTGTTGCAGAGTTGTGTCATGGCTTGTACTCAAAAAGTCAGTCGGTCTAATGGACTCCGTTGCGTAAAACACATTGCTCTATTGAGGTTTACGGGACACCGCCGCCAATCGGGTTCGAGCTGCCAAAGCCTAGTGCCGCAGTGAATCCTCATCCAACCCAATGAGGTTGTTCGTAGGAGGGAAAAAACTTATTGGTAAAAAGAAAGATTATTCCTTGTTTAAAAAAGACGTCTCATGGTAATGAAGACACACCGGATTCTATTATTTTGTAGCATACGTGTACATGATATTAGATAGTGTTTGCATGGTTAACTATATTCGCCTACATACATATATCTGTATGGAGGTGGAAATGTATCTGTACAACGATGCAATGCAAGTTTGCTTTTGGCTTGCCTGAAAACAGATGTAGGCCATTATGATGCCAGCGTTCCCAGGGGCACCACGCCAGATAGACAGTTAAAATGTTGGTGTCACTTACCTCAGTCTCCAGCTTAGCTGCCACCAAAAATAGCCAATATAGGGGGTTTAGTTCCCCAGGACTTTCCGGACTCCGTGCGCACTATCAACTTTTCTGGCGGGTTCAAAATCGCCGCACGTAAAAACTTCTTTTCCTTTTTTTTTCTTTTTAATTAGGAAAAGTATTTATCTAACACTGGACACTTGACTTCGCACTTCACACCAAGCACTGAATAGAACTTTGGCCCGTTGACCTAACGTTATGGCCCTTTTATAGCTGCCGCCGTGGCAGCGAACGTTACCAGAACGGGAAACTCTTTACCTATACGTAATAAAACTTGCTTTCGGCTTTCCCGTATATCATCCTTATACTTTCACACTCATGCATTCATACCTAAACGCTTGTACGAATTAACCTTACATACTTAACAACACAACACAAAAACATAGATACACAACATTCGTGCCCAGACAACTGATGCAAACATATACGTGTATAACATTTGTGTACATGCCGCAATGTAGCTAGGCTCTTTGCAACATGGTATCTCGTAAGATGATGCCAATGGGCAACATTTTACTTCCGCTGCAACATTACGGCAGACACTTTAACCTAGGAACATGTTGTCGTATCTTTGAGCCAGTGTGGTGAAAGGCTGTCGTTACACAGTAAACGAGTGCTGGTGGTGTAGAATCAGCAAATACCACCAAAATCGGAGGCAGTCATCTGGGTAAAAGGTTGATGTATGTTTTGGGACAAACAAATTGTGTGTTGTCGAAGCAACAAAACACATCAACACCGACGTACTTGTAACAAAAACCCTGGCTATGACAAAACAAGATGGACATATCTCGGTAAGAGTACTCAAACTGACAGAGGAACTATATTGGGAAGATGCCAAGAGGCTGAAGTAATAATCAATTGTGAACAGCTCCAGGAAAACGTTTCAACTACCAAGATTGATCTTTCAGATGACATCACGGCAGGGATTCAGGGGTTGTGTAGCGCAATATATAGCTTCTCCAACCCAATTGTCAACCTCACCTTCGAGCGGCGAATCCCGTTTCACTAACAGACGAGGCTCTGGCGACCCCAAGCTCCTCAGGGAACTTGGGGGTGGGGAGGGAGGGATGGCCTGAAGGTTTATGTGGCCATATAAATCGTTCTCCGAGATGGTCGGGCCAGCACCTTAATGGTGCTGTTACCGGAGCGTATCGGATCTGTATCCGACAAAGGACCATCACATCGATAACACTCCCCAAAGCCTTCGGGGAGTAACCTAATCGCTACAACAACAACAACATCACGGCATGTACGGAGGGACTAGAGGAAGACTATCAGAGTAAGGCAAAACAACTTCTCCTAAGTACGTAAACATATTTGACCACGATGGTTCCAAAACAGCCGCACCACGTTGTGAAACACCAAATTGGCACTGGAGATGCGAGGCCGATCCGTCAAACTCCTCGTATGTGTTCGATAACCACCGCTATAACTGGCCGCACTTCCCCAGCTCTCTCTGGTGCGCTATATGCTACTCCTTTGCAGCAGTGACTGCCGTGCCACCTGCTGTAGGGCTGTATTTGTGTGGACTCGATTACATGCCGCGCTTACCGAAAATGACTATTGCTCATTACGTGTTGCTCTAAACTGGTGTTGCAGTGGGTGGTCGTTGTCACCCACTAGTACCATCATGTGTATAAATTTAACTTTAAATATGAGAGAGGACCTAAAATGTCATCCTCATTTAAAATATCCCTTCAGTATGATATTCGATAAGGTACTGCTTCCTCTTTTTGGCCAAGCATACTGTGGTTCACTTGTTCACTGGAGAGAAAGGTGAGGGCCTGAACCTGTTTATACAGCAAAAAACTGGTATGACGAACACAGTATATAACAACACAAAGGTGAATTGCCTGAGATCTGTCCGTCTCTCTCATCAATTATCAAAATGTTCGTGGTTTACGATCAAAACTTGTTCCATCTTCCTAATATCTGTATCAACTGTCTGCACAAGTTGTAGCTTTCCGGAGACCTGGCTAAAGCCTGATAATACAATTCTGAGGTTTTTCAAATAAATATGCTGTTTATCGGCGTGATCGCATGCTCTAGAGCGGGTAGGTGTCCTATTGCTGTTTGAATGCTAACTATCGTCCTGAGTTGATTCGCTGGACAATATCTTCCATATCGAATTCATAGCAGTTAGGCTTCATTCGAGTAGCTTATAGCGTAATGTTTGCTGTTCGTATATATCACCTCGTTCGGTTATGGATGTTATGCTAGTCATAGCTCGCATCTGTGATTGCATTCGCAGTGAGGAGAGACACGATAGACTCTGTTGTTGTTGGTGACATTTAACTTGCCAACAGTAGGTGGGTTAATATATAGTTGATTCAACTTTTTAACTCCCACTGCTCACAAGAGTTTCTCAATTGCTTGTTAGACTCATCTCATTTATACAGATTAACAATGTTCCAAATAGTGGAAATAAATGCTGGATTTAGTATCTGTGGATGGCTCGGTGGGTACTGCCCTACGCAAATACCACCTTCATCCCTCCAGAAGACCCTCTTCACCCTACGCTAGAGATATCACTTGATATCCAGCCTACCGTAGGATTCAAGTACAGTCTCGGTCCCCACGATCTAGATGCTTCTAGACAAGCGAATTTCATATGCTCAATGATCTGTTGGCTTCCATGATTGGTCGATCTCTATGCTTGCACTGATGTCGATTCGGCTATCTCATATTTTACAGTACGCTTGATAGCTTCTTTGATACCTGCATCCTACTCGCTATACCCTATGTTCGAATAAGCCCCCTTGGTTTTCAAGGCAACTATCGACTTAATAACATCAAATCTAGGCTTATATAGAGGTTCAAGAAATCTGGAGAATCTGCTGACCTCTCTAAATATCTAATAGCTCGTGTAAATTTCACCGTCTTAATCAGCTTTGTTATAAAAAATTACTTGAGTTGTTGTAAAGCCCATTTTTTAGAAATCCAAAAAAGTTTTACAGTTTCGTAAATTCAAAGCGGAAAAAACTTCTGGGTATCCTTCCTCATTAACCTTTGGAGGTAAAAAAGCTTGCACTGATGACGACGTTGCTGAAATATTTTCTGAGTTCTTTAGTCCACGTATCATCCAGTGTTTACATTCTGGTCATATCCCTATCGCTTAGATAGCTCGAATTACATTAGGAATCTGCTATGATGGTAATATTGTTCTTCAGAGTCTTCAATCTTGAAGCCCACCTTTCTCCGGGACCGGACGGTGTTCCTAGCTGCGTGCTTAGGTACTGCGCCGAAAAACATGTATGAGCCTATTTTAAAATTATTTGAGCTATCTCTGGGATCTGCGTCATTCCCGGCACTTTGGAAACAGTCTTTATTATACCCCTGACATAAAAAAGTAGTAGGGTCAAAAGTTGAAAACTACAGGGGTATTGCTAAACTTTCAGTCATTCCTAAAGTCTTTGAACAGATTGTCACCAATCAACTGCAATATCAGTGTTTAGTCTTTTATCTCCATGCCAACACGGTTTATTCGTCAAAGGTCAACCACTACAATTTGCTTGTATTCACCTCTATAGTTATGGAAGGATTTTTTAGCGAACAAGCAAACGGATGTCATCTACACGGACTTCAGCAAAGCATTTGATACGTACACGAGTTGCTATTCATAAGCTTGATTTACTGGGCCTTCCGTTTCACCTATTAATTGGCTGAAAAGCTATCTTTCTAACCGGACCCAAACAGTCCTGTTCAAGTGCAATCTGTCGGAAATCGTTCGGACGTTCCTTGCGTTACCCCAGGGAAGTCATCTAGGCCTCTTGCTCTTTGCCCTTTTCATTAATGACTTGCCACAGACAATATTATATTCCCATACTATAATGTATGCGGATGATGTAAAACTTTGCTACACTTACGTCCTACCGATTTGAGTTCCTGGATCTTTCTTCAGGCCGACTTGGACTCGTTCCAATGTTGGTGCACAACAAATTTTATTAGCTTAAATGCTCTAAATGTAAGCATATGGACATTTCACGAGTGAAGCCAGCATTTGAAATCTTATGTAATAGATGGTACGCCTTTGGAGCGTATATCATTGCAATGATCTAGGTGTCCTTTTTGATCGAAATTGAATTTTAACATGCATATCATCTATAGCCAACAAAGCGTTGGGTTTACTGGATTTGTTAAAAGATGGCTAATAAGAGTTCGATGATCGTACCTCACTAAGGTTCTTACACATCGCTGGTTCGTCCAATACTCGAGTATTGCTCATGCGTTGGTCCCTGTTTCTCAAAAGCATATAAAGCGTCTTGAGTCAGTTCAAAAGCAATTTTTGATATTTGCACTTGCGCGGCCTATTGGGACTCAAGTCTCCACCTTCCTCATACAGAAGTAGACTCTTCTTATTAACTTACCCACTCTGGAAAATCGCGAGAATATTACTGGGCGGTATGTCATCCATAAGCTCATTATTGGAGAAATTGATTCGCGAGACCTACTCAGCGCTTGTGCGGTTCCCCCTAGAGTATCCAGACACTACGTTCCTCTATTACCCCTTTGTCGACGAAACTTTTGCTAAAAATAATCCTCTTCTTATCTGGTTGCGCGCATACATGACTTGTATAGCTGCATCAGTCTTGAATGTACTTTTGCCACTATACGTAATGCAATACTTGCCTATCTAATTTAAGAGATACAAGCTAATTTAATTTGCCGGCATTTATTCCTTCGATAAAAAACAGGAACTATCTCGCTTTAAGGATGGAGGAAACATTTATCAACATGTCTCTATAAGAAGGAACAAGACAGTACTGTGTTGATTGGAATCTGGTGCATTCCAAACACGTAAAAAACATGCTTTTCAAGAGTCACTGACCGGGAATCGTATGCATTCCGGCAATATAATCTTATGGGTCAGGCATCGAGCTGATTGAATCCGGTGCCATTCCAACAACACAGGTCCATGTTACTTTTTATGCCTTGTGATGGCGTATCCTCATACACTACTCTTAGCATGCCGGATTCCATGACACATGCTGATTGGAATCTTGTTGCATTTCCAACAGGAGATTGGAATCCACTGCATTCCGAAGTCATGCTGAGCGGAATCTGATGCATTCCGCCAGTATAAGATTTCGGCATAAGATCTTATTTCTGCTCATACTTCTTATATTATTATATTCTGAAATTAAATAGTAATGTCATTAATATTCTTTGTTGTAATATAAACATTGTTGAAAGCTCGATATATCTTAAATTTATCTTTGAGTTGTATATTTATATATCTTTTATATTATGCAGTCGACCATAGTTTGTCGTCGACTTTAAATAATAAATAAATAAATAAATAAATAAATAAATAAATAATGGTCCAAGCGGGAAATTGTGAGTACAAATCATACAAGAAATGAGCGACAGCGGCGACAGCGGCGTCATCGAACCATCAGCCCCTTCACCTCCACTTGCCAGTAGCCGCTATTCAAGTCCAGTGTGGAAAACCATCTCGTACTGGAAAGTGGAAAAACCATCTCGTACCACACTGGACTTGAAAAGCGACTACTGGTAAGTGGGGGTGAAGGAGGAAGACAAAGAGAAAACCATCAGTATCGGAAATTTTTGGCAATTTACAGTGATGCCTTTTGGACTATGTAATGCACCAGCTACTTTTGAGAGATTCATGGATCAGGTACTGAAAGGACTACATTGGATAATATGCTTAGTGTACCTAGACGGCATCATCGTATTGGGCAAGAACTTTGATGAACATCTTAAGAACTTGGAGGAAGTTTTCCAGAGAATAGCTGGCGTTGATCTGAAAACTAGGTCCCAAAAAGTGTTCGATGTTTAAAAGGGAAGTAAGTTATTTGGGTCACAAGGTAACAACAGAGGGCATCTGCACTGCGAATGAAAAGATTGAAGCTGTAAAGGATTGGCCAAGACCACGGAACTTGTGTGAATTAAGAAGTTTCCTTAGGCTTGTGCACATATTAGCACCGATTTGTACCAAACTTTGCCAGCGTAGCCCATAGCCTCCACGAACTAACAAGGAAAAATAAAGATTTTGAATGGAAAGGAGCAAGAAGTGACTTTCCAAACATTGAAAGGGCGTTTGTGCACGTTTGTGATATGCCTCCTGTAGCTGCCGCGTGTGCACTGGATTGTTCCCGGAGCTTCAGCCTGGGGCGGGGTAGTTCAAACAGCTACAGGACCAAGATACCTTCTCCCTATTCTACAGTCCTAACAAGAAATATTTATACTTGCACACTAGACGTAAAGAAAACTATCACCTGAGTCTTACTTCTACAAGCGTACTTACGTGTTCAACCCTTATCACCTTGCAGCACATATATAGGTTTCGGCTGCTCTAAACCCACCCTACCTTGGCCTTTAAGCTAGTAATAAGGCCCCATTAGACTACCCCCACTTCCTTCGATCAGAACAAACTAATTATTTTAGCAATCCATTATAAAAACTATATTTATTTACATTCAAGGCATAATTATGTGCTTATGGTGCTTAGGATTCTAAGAGAAAAACTCGACTTTCAAATTTCACATATGCTTCTATCACTTAACTGCTAACAAATTTCCTGATGGGTATTATACAAAAAGACAATAACTAACCTACCTCAACAGCTGGTATCTTATTTGGTCATTGACCTATATTCTTAAAGTATGTAATTTTGCATGTCCTACATACATACCTACATACACAAGCATTGGTTTTCGCAAAGAAACAGGAAAGGAGAAAACCAAGAACTAGGGAAGAGTGGGAGAACAGTCTACCACGTTTGGTTCTCAAATAAAAACAATGTTGGCAGAAAGTTTGAGTGAATCGAAAAAAATGATTTCTTTATATTATGAATGAATTCCAGTTCGTTCATAATCTTTGCATAGTTGTATATGTATGTATGTAGATCAACAAACTAAGCTCCTCTATATGTACGTATCATCGTATGTATGATCACTTAGAAGAGAAGATCAGAATAGAAACCAAACGTAAAAGAAATTTAAGTACACTAATTCCGCGGGTACAACCGCACTTATGTATATACACACGTATACAGGTACATATGGATGAAAAAAAATTGTTTTTATAATTAGCGAAAAATAATAATTTAATATCACTTACATTGGTGTCAATAAAGCAGTCCCACGTAGCGAAGAGGCCTTCCTTGCTGTGTGCGCTGAAATCTTATGTTTTATGTTTGTTTCATATATGTATATATTATTTATTTTCCTATCCACCCTAGTAAGTATTCATATTTTTAGTTATTGTAAGAAATAAAATGAAACAAATCGCCAAGAATTTCAATTGAAAAGCAAAGGAATAATAAGGGAGGGCTCACTAAATGTGATGATCTCCTAAATCACTTGACAGCATGCATGTGTATAAATATGTAAAACGTATGTGTGCATTGAAATCGAAATTTTAAGAGAAAACTAAAAGGAGAAAACCAACCCTTGTTGAGGGAGACTAATAATTATTTTGGCCCTCAGAGATGCCAAAATGACACTCTTATTTTAATCATAATTTAACAATTATTATTATTCTAATTAGATTTTATTTTCATTGACCTAAGTTAAGTTAACAATAATTTAAAATACACAAAGTTAAAACAATAAAAAAAGTTAAATTACCCTTTGGGTTTTTTTTTGTTTTTTTTTAGATCAGAATTTTGGTTTTCAACATTTCATTTAACTGTTTTTTTTTATTTTATTCTGCCATAATTACTTTGTGTACGCACACTGTAACATACATGCGCTATCATTAATTTAGTTTAGAGTTTTTTAATCTTTTTTTTTCTAACACGTGTTTCTTACTACCTTTATAAAAGAAAATTCCTTTATAATACTTATCGCGATTTAAGATTTTTTTCTTCTTAAAATTAATGTATAATTTCCTTCGTGGGAATATAAAATGTTAACACCTTTTATCGCAATTAGCTTAGTGTATGCACGTGTTTACACACACGTATATATTGTTAAGTTATTTTTACTTTGGTGCATATTTAATTTAATATAACATTTATTGGCACAGCAAAGTTAAAAATATTTTACTTTGGGAGCAGTGAAATACAATTAGGATAAAAAAGCAACCTATTTGGGAGAGAAAATATGTTTATTTATCTGTGTCACGAATTTGTGGCTTCCTGGTGTAGGATGATGATGCTGATTCGCAGAGGATCGGCCTCCTCCTGGTGGTTACAGAGTCTTTGATAGTGGTAGCAGCTAATTAGAATCTGGATGGTGGTAGCAGCCTTGTAGCCAGCAGAGATTAAACACGCGTTGCCGATTAAAATATTTGAAGCGCACACTTTTTATTTACTACTCTAAATAATATTTAAATAACCGCGTCAATATATATTTATATCGTTTGGTTATACCATTAAACGTGGTTTTGAACTCATGGTTATGTTGGCGTATCTCTGCTGGTCTTACCTCCTCACACGTTCGTTCCGAAAAAAAGAAAAGAAAGATGTTTCCCGGAAACTCAAGTGGGCAATTTTTTGAAGGCTGGCAAATCAGCTGTTTCATGAATGTCATAGAAGGAAGTGTTCGGAATGTCACAACTTTTAGTACGAATTAGGTTAATTGACAAACGGGGAAAATGATATATACCCTATCGTAAGTTGTGTGGTTTTTTCGGAATAATCATTATAACGAATATGTTTTTTTTTGCAGGCACGTACACCAGTACAAAGTGGAGAGGAATTATTGCGTTACACGGAGAGAACTGTTGGCATTGGTAGAGTGCATTAAACATTTTCACAAGTACCTCTACGGGCAGCGATTCCGCGTCAGGACAGATCACGCAGCGTTGAAATGGCTCATGCAGTTCCGTAATCCAGAAGGGCAATTGGCACGGTGGATTGAGCGACTCCAAAGCTATGACTTTTCCATTGAACATCGGAAAGGTAATACCCATGGGAATGCCGATGCAATGTCATGAAAACCATGTAATTTGGAATGCAAACACTGTTCGAAAGCTGAGGCTAGGGCAGACGTCATAGATGTCCGGTTAATGACTATAACGTGTACGGATGAATGGGACATGGAACAACTAAGGCACTGTCAGCTAGAAGATTCAGATCTGTCACATGTTATGCAAGGGCTCGAACGAAACGAAAGGCCAAAAAGAAAGGAGATGTCAGCAGAGAGTTCCATTGCGAAGTCATATTGGGCGCAGTGAAACAGTTTGGAATTGATATCCGGCTGCCACATATCGAATATGGGAGTGTGAGGATGGTCACTGCAAGAAGAAACTGATAGTTGTTCCCAGGAAAAGAATTCCTGACGTTCTCAGTGAGCTACATAACGGTCCAAGTGGAGGCCATTTTTGAATTATGAAGACGCTCGAGAAATTAAGCAAAGATTCCATTGGGTTGGTTGCCGTCAGTCGGTCACCGAGTGGATTGCCAACTGTGAGGTTTTCCAGTGAAAGGGCCAAAACACGAAGTCATGGCCAGATGAAGCAGTATATTCCAGGTGCACCATTTGAAAGGATCGTCATGGATGTCTCAGGTCCATTTCCTACTAGCAACCGCGGAAACAAATGCGTACTGGTGGTTATGGATTGGGAGTGCCCATAAATCCCCAAAACAAATCCCCAAACACAGAATCCCACAGGTAACAAAAAATCCCAAATTCATAATCCCTAAATTTAAAATCCCATAACCATAATCCCCAACACAAAATCCCCGCACTTGTTTTGGGACTAAATCCCCAAACCGTTTTTGAGGAAATATCAAAAAACCTCGAATACAAAATCACAAAAATGTATTTATAATTTGCAAAAACAAAAAAAAATTTTCCGGTGCAGATTGACACGGTCAAAATTCTAAAATCAAAATTCTGAAGTCAAAATTCCGGAATCACAATTCTGGGTCGACAAAATTCTGGAAGTCAAAATTCTGGGTAGACAAAATTCTGGAAGTCAAAATTCCGGAATCATGGCATGGCGTAGCCGGTGTTGGATCGGCTAAGGTTTATTTTTTTTAAGTGCGGCCGAAGGCCGCCTACGCAGAAGGGCATCACCGTGGCGGTAGCCACGGTTATACCACACACCCGGACTTGGCATGGCGTAGCCCAGGGCAGAAATGTGTTCTACGCAGAATTACTGTGCATGGCGCAGCCGGGTTGGATCGGCTTTTTCCAGAATATTGACTTCCATAATATTGATTTCCGGTGTTTCGACTTACGGAATTATGAATGCAGAATTTCCAAAAAAGCAGAATTTTGACCCCAACCCCAATAAAGTGCAATGAATTTTGAATTTTTTTATTATGTAAATACTGTATTAATTGTATTTATAAGTTATTGCGTTGCACTGTATTTTCTTTAATGTGCCCATTAAATATTTGTGAAATCATCAATATTGAAGTGTTAGTTTGGAAATAGAATAAACATAACAAACCTTTTTCTGTGTGAAAAACATTAAAATTAAGTTTAAAATCACGGCGATTTTAAACCTAATTTGAATGTTTTCACACAGAAAATGGGGATTTGCGGTTGGGGATTTTGATTATGGGATTTTGATTTTGGAGATTTTGATTATGGGATTTTAATTTTGGGGATTTTGATTTGGGGATTTAGATTTTGGGGATAAAGGGGGTAACTCTTATGGATTATTTCAGAAAATGGCCAGAGGTATATCCAATCCCAAATTAAGAAGCGGAAACAGTAGCAGAAGTGTTTACAAACAATTGGGTTCGAAGGCATGGTGTCCCAATGGAGTTACATTCTGACCAAGGGAGAAATTTCGAATCAGCTGCGTTCCAAGAAATGTGTAAGATATGGGGCATTCGGAAAACACGAACAACTGCATTGCATCCTCAGTTCGAATATTGCAGGAGCACTTAAGGAAAGTAGTCGACAAGTTCCATAAAGACTGGGATACACACATATCATTATTCTTGATGGCTTACCGATCGGCAGTGCATGAGACAACGGGCCAAACCGCCTCATAGGTTATTTTTGGCAATGACTTGGAACAACTCAATCGCCTGCCATGCAAAGCAATAACACCATGACTGCAAAGATTGTGATGCCGTTGAAGTCTGCCAGTGAAACCGTGCCTACTTATGCTGACGTCACTATTATGGAGAAAGGTAATAATAAACAATCTGCATCTGATGACGTTGCTTCTGCCAGTGAAACCGTGCCTACTTATGCTGACGTCACTATTATGGATAAAGGCAACAATAAGCAATCTGCATCTGATGAAATTAAGACAAACCAATCCAAGAAGGCTGCTACTATCGTTGTAGGCAGTAATGTCAGTTAATGCAAGTTATATCATCAGTTATGTATCAAAAAATGCGAATATTTCGCCATCTTTTATTCATTGTTATAAGCTAGTAAAGAAAACCACAGATTCTAGCTCGTTAGTAAAATGCAATTTTAAACTTGGGGTCTCGACTTCAATCTATAGTTAATTACTAGATTCTTCTATATGGCCAACCAATGTTAAAGTAAAGCCGTTTCGTTTTTTTCAAAAGGGCAAAGGCCAAACGCTCAACCCCTAGTAAATAATCCGCAAAATTCAATTTTTAATAATATAAATATTTACTACCAAAATATCTCGGGGATGAGAACTAAAGCTAAGGATATTTTCTTAGTCACTTCCGCTGTGAATATGTTTGTATGTCATAGTTGAGACCTGGCTCAACAATGATTTCTTTGACGCAGAATTTTTTGATACTACTTTGTTTCATACCTATCGTAAGGATAGAGATCCAATCAAAACGGGATGTCAAAGAGGTGGCGGGGTACTAATTGCCGTAAGACGTTCCCTCCTTTCTTCTTTCGTTCAGCTCCCCAATACTGACACGCTACTGGACCAAATGTGTGTCTCTATTTGTGGGCTATTTGTGTTTCGTATATTCCGCCTTGTAGCAATAAGTCTTTGTACTGCGCGCATGTGAATAATATTTTTGAAGTTTACGAAAAAAACGTAAGTAGTAGGTTTATTTTTTTTAAGTGCGGCCGAAGGCCGCCTACGCAGAAGGGTGTACTACGCAGAAGGGCATCACCGTGGCGGTAGCCACGGTTATACCACACACCCGGACTTGGCATGGCGTAGCCCAGGGCAGAAATGTGTTCTACGCAGAATTACTGTGCATGGCGCAGCCGGGTTGGATCGGCTTTTTCCAGAATATTGACTTCCATAATATTGATTTCCGGTGTTTCGACTTACGGAATTATGAATGCAGAATTTCCAAAAAAGCAGAATTTTGACCCCAACCCCAATAAAGTGCAATGAATTTTGAATTTTTTTATTATGTAAATACTGTATTAATTGTATTTATAAGTTATTGCGTTGCACTGTATTTTCTTTAATGTGCCCATTAAATATTTGTGAAATCATCAATATTGAAGTGTTAGTTTGGAAATAGAATAAACATAACAATCCTTTTTCTGTGTGAAAAACATTAAAATTAAGTTTAAAATCACGGCGATTTTAAACCTAATTTGAATGTTTTCACACAGAAAATGGGGATTTCCGGTTGGGGATTTTGATTATGGGATTTTATTTTGGAGATTTTGATTATGGGATTTTGATTTTGGGGATTTTGATTTGGGGATTTAGATTTTGGGGATAAAGGGGGTAACTCTTATGGATTATTTCAGAAAATGGCCAGAGGTATATCCAATCCCAAATTAAGAAGCGGAAACAGTAGCAGAAGTGTTTACAAACAATTGGGTTCGAAGGCATGGTGTCCCAATGGAGTTACATTCTGACCAAGGGAGAAATTTCGAATCAGCTGCGTTCCAAGAAATGTGTAAGATATGGGGCATTCGGAAAACACGAACAACTGCATTGCATCCTCAGTTCGAATATTGCAGGAGCACTTAAGGAAAGTAGTCGACAAGTTCCATAAAGACTGGGATACACACATATCATTATTCTTGATGGCTTACCGATCGGCAGTGCATGAGACAACGGGCCAAACCGCCTCATAGGTTATTTTTGGCAATGACTTGGAACAACTCAATCGCCTGCCATGCAAAGCAATAACACCATGACTGCAAAGATTGTGATGCCGTTGAAGTCTGCCAGTGAAACCGTGCCTACTTATGCTGACGTCACTATTATGGAGAAAGGTAATAATAAACAATCTGCATCTGATGACGTTGCTTCTGCCAGTGAAACCGTGCCTACTTATGCTGACGTCACTATTATGGATAAAGGCAACAATAAGCAATCTGCATCTGATGAAATTAAGACAAACCAATCCAAGAAGGCTGCTACTATCGTTGTAGGCAGTAATGTCAGTTAATGCAAGTTATATCATCAGTTATGTATCAAAAAATGCGAATATTTCGCCATCTTTTATTCATTGTTATAAGCTAGTAAAGAAAACCACAGATTCTAGCTCGTTAGTAAAATGCAATTTTAAACTTGGGGTCTCGACTTCAATCTACAGTTAATTACCAGATTCTTCTATATGGCCAACCAATGTTAAAGTAAAGCCGTTTCGTTTTTTTCAAAAGGGCAAAGGCCAAACGCTCAACCCCTAGTAAATAATCCGCAAAATTCAATTTTTAATAATATAAATATTTACTACCAAAATATCTCGGGGATGATATTTTCTTAGTCACTTCCGCTGTGAATATGTTTGGATTTCATAGTTGAGACCTGGCTCAACAATGATTTCTTTGACGCAGAATTTTTTGATACTACTTTGTTTCATACCTATCGTAAGGATAGAGATCCAATCAAAACGGGATGTCAAAGAGGTGGCGGGGTACTAATTGCCGTAAGACGTTCCCTCCTTTCTTCTTTCGTTCAGCTCCCCAATACTGACACGCTACTGGACCAAATGTGTGTCTCTATTTGTGGGCTGTTTATTTGTGTTTCGTATATTCCGCCTTGTAGCAATAAGTCTTTGTACTGCGCGCATGTGAATAATATTTTTGAAGTTTACGAAAAGAACGTAAATAGTCATTTTTGCGTTTTGGGTGATTTTAATCTGAACAGGGTGGTTTGGTCAAAATTGCTAAATGACAATCTATTAACACCTATATATGTCAATCATCAACATGAAATATATTTTTTAGATACTATTGTTAGTGCCAACTTTGTTCAGGTTAATTCATTTGTGAACCAGCTAAATAACATACTGGATCTTATTTTTGTCGATGAAAATTTAATTTCTCACTTATCTGAGTGTCAATTTCCTATCTGCAAATCGGACATGCATCACGTACCCTTATCTTTATTAATAAAAAACATTGAATTTGTACTCCCTCTCACAAAGATGCAAATTTTGATGCATTCAATTCGAGTATTGCTGAATTGACTGGAAGTCTGTTTTCTGTGCTAAAAATGCCTCTGAATGCTTTGAAATTTTTTCTGCTGCAGTTATCTGATATACTTAGTAGAAATCTCTCCCTTCTTCGAAGTAAAATACATAAATTACCCTGATACAATACAAGGTTAAAATGCTTAAACATCTTAAGAATAAGTATTTTAAGTTGTACAAAGCAAACAATGACTTTTCTTTTAGAGATCGATACTTATTATACATGAAACAGTTCAATGTAATTGATAAGTTTTTATATAATAAATACATCTCCCGTTTCGAAGAAGAGTTAAAGAAAAATCCTAAGGCCTTTTGGAACTTTGTCCAAACAAAAAAAGGTTCCGCCAATATTCCAACTTCTGTCAATTTTAATGGCATTAGTTCAAACAGTTTAGTGGAAACAGTGAACCTTTTTGCTGATTTTTTCAAATTTAATTTTGTTGTTGACTCGAATATTTCTGATGTTAGGGTTGGTTCTGATACAGCTAATTCCTTGGACTTTGGCTTATTATTGGTATCGGATTCAGATATTATTATTGGCACCTCGTCCCTACAATCTTCTTCTTTGCGTGCCGTTGTGCCATATCTTTAATGTGTCATTGTCCACGCGTTTTCATTGATCGATGGAAATTGGCTTCTATTACTCCAATCTTCAAGTCTGGAAATAAGAGCGAGGTAGCAAACTACAGGCCAATTTCTAAACTATCAACCTGTTCAAAACTGTTTGAGAAAGTAATAAAGGAGAAGTTGGCTTTTGCTATTAAAGGAATAATCGATCCATGTCAGCATGGGTTTGTTGCGTGTCGTTCAACAGTGACAAACGTAGCTGTTTTTTCTCAATACTGTGTTTCTGCTTTTAAGGATGGGTATCAAGTTGATACTATATATATAGATTTCTCTAAGGCGTTTGATACAGTGTCCCACAAAATACTTCTTCGGAAACTTCAATACATTGGTTTCCATTCAACCTTTCTGTCATGGTTAAAGTCATACCTGACAAACCGAATTTTAATTGTTGAAATCGAGAATATGAGGTCCTATGAGTTCTTGACAACCTCTGGGGTGCCACAAGGTAGTATTCTCGGTCCAATCTTATTTGTTATTTTCATTAATGACGTCGGCTTATATTTAAAGCATTCAAATTATTTAATTTATGCTGATGATTTAAAACTGTTTAGGCGTATCACCTCTGTATCTGATGCATTGCTCCCACAGAAAGATTTGGATGCTCTTAATGTGTGAGCTCTTAATAATCATCTGAGACTTAACAGTAGCAAATGTTGGCATATCATATTTTGCTGTAGTTATCGTGTTAACGGCCATGCGGAAGGACAGACCGACGACCGTGTATAAAAACTGGGCGTGGCTTCAACCTATTTCGCCCATTTTCACAGAAAACAGTTAGCGTCATAAAATCTATGCCCCCACCACATTTCAAAGGGATTGGTAAATTTTTGTTCGACTTATGGCATTAAAAGTATCCTAGACAAATTAAATGAAAAAGGGCGGAGCGACGCCCATTTTGAAATTTTCTTTTATTTTTGTATTTTGTTGCACCATATCATTTCTGGAGTTGAATGTTGACATAATTTACTTATATACTGTAAAGATATTAAATTTTTTGTTAAAATTTTACTTTAAAAAAAATTTTTTTTTAAGTGGGCGTGGTCCTTCTCCGATTTTGCAAATTTTTATTAAGCGTACATATAGTAATAGGAGTAACGTTCCTGCCAAATTTCATCATGATATCTTCAACGACTGCCAAATTACAGCTTGCAAAATTTTAAATTACCTTCTTTTAAAAGTGGGCGGTGCCACGCCCATTGTCCAAAATTTTACTAATTTTCAATTCTGCGTTATAAGTTCAACTCACCTACCAAATTTCATCGCTTTATCTGTCTTTGGTAATGAATTATTGCACTTTTTCGGTTTTTCGAAATTTTCGATCTGAGATGAGTGCTCAGGAACCTACATACCAAATTTCATCAAGATACCTCAAAATTTACTCAAGTTATCGTGTTAACGGACGGACGGACGGACGGACATGACTCAATCAAATTTTTTTTCGATCCTGATGATTTTGATATATGGAAGTCTATATCTATCTCGATTCCTTTATACCTGTACAACCAACCGTTATGCAATCAAACTTAATATACTCTGTGAGCTCTGCTCAACTGAGTATAAAAAGACTGTTTTATGTTCGGATTACGTTCGTTATGCTATTCTGCGCCATACGTATTTTGAACTTAATAAAAACTGCTGTAAAGCTTACTCCGTAAAATTAGGAAGAAAATTATCTACAATCCGAGGTCGTTTTATGGTTTCGTAAATTCTAAACGTGAGGTGATAGGTTTTCCCAGCGCTATGAAGTTTAATTTCCCAACTTATAACCTTCAAGAAATTTCAGTTTTTCAAATCTAATTATCCGCTGAGATTGCTTTGCCACCTGCGAAATATCCTTATGAACTGCATTCAAGTAATTCAATCTCTGCTCCACATTTATTACCTGAATATGTTTTATTATTCCGTTTTCTTATTTTCGACTGTGTGGACGTGAAGTGTCATCCTCGGTTCAACTGCAATATTTTTGGACTTTTTTGGTTGAGCTGAAAATTAAAATAGGCCTAAAGGTTGGCTTCTGTGATCCATTCTGGCGTTTTGGCGGAGTTGGGACATGCAATTCTTCCCTGACCTGGAGTTAGGATGGTTTTTTGCACTCCTTGCAGGAATCAGTGAAAATTAAATCTGGCGTGCCATTTTTATATACGTAACGTAACTAACGGGATAGTGAAAAAAATGGCTACAAGCCACATATCGGATTCTGAAATAGATATTACTGATTTTGTGCCTGGTGTGGTGCCATTAAAAAAAAACAAAAAATTAACATTTCGGGAAATAACGGAATTGAATAACGAAGATATTGGGAATAACGGAGCTTTTGTGAATAATGGAGGAACATGTGAAACGACAAATTGACTTTGAATAAAATTAAGACATCCTGGCATTTTAAGGGCTCTTTTAAGCACCTTGCCATTCGACGCTTGCGAATGCAGTTCAATTAAAATCAAAACAATATTGTAACGAATTTACTTGCAAATCCTCTTATTTTCAATACTCCGCTAGGTTCGAATCACTAAACTGTTGAATAAATAACTCAAATATTGAAGAATGGAAAAATGGCCTTTATTAAAGTACTTCACAAAAACACTTATACTTTGCTACTCGCTGGCTTAATAACCAAATTGATTGATAACTCAAATGAAACTCTACTATTGGCCGCCAGATCGCGTGCTGAATCAAACTGATTGATATCTCAACTCAAACTGAATTACAGCGCCTCTACATCTGTCGTCTTTTATACTCTTTGGTTTCCTCGTTCGCATTTTTCTAGAATCTACTAGCATTGTCCATGAGCTCTCAAACTTCTCAGCTATAACTAAAATTGCACAATTTTATACATCTTTTAGGCGCTTCCAGAATCTACTAGTCCAGTAGCTATCAAACTTCTCAGATATATGCATGTCTTAGTGTATTGACTCTCCGCTGCTCGTATTCGTACATGGTACATATGTGTAGACGCAATTATTTATTCGTTTATGTAGATACATAATGATTGAATTATTGATGTGAATGTTTGTAGTTTGTCCTCCACCTAAGTCTGATCGTCCCGATCAGACAAATCTCTCGATCTAAACGCCGCTAGCAGCTCCAAATGAAACACCTTTCTATTTCGTGGTTTCCCAATGGTTTGTATGCGGTAGATGGAATTACTGATCTTCTTCACAACCTTGTACGGGCCTTCCCAAATGCACCGAAATTTGGCTGGAATACCTTTCCGCCGGTGAGGGTTGTTTAACAGTACCAAATCTACCTCCAAGAACCCATCCGAATTATTGTTCTCATTGTACCTGCGTTTCATCTTACTACTCATTATCCTTAGTCGTTCCCTCGCACTCTGTTGTTTGACCAACGAACTACTTCGCAGAGCTTGCGCTTGACGGATTGGCTTGACAGTATCGTTCCGCCGTTTCCCAACAGAAGTGCGCGATGGCTTGAAACCACCCTTGCATGCTTCCTGCAAAATTCTTGCAGTCGTTTTAATGCGTCCATTAGGGTTTGTCAATGCCGGTGTTTTTCTCGCAGGTACTTTTGATTTCGCTCTGTTTGGCCCATACATTTCATCAACCTTTATCTTTGACTTTCGTGGCCTTTGTCGACTTTTCTCCACCAGTACTCGATTACTGCTGAAACCTTTTTCCAAACTGAAGTTAATTGGCACATCCTGGTTCTTATAATGCATAATCCTTTTCTGCATGTCGATCCTGATGTCATAGTCAACTAGGAAATCCACTCCCAATATGACTTCATCGACGATTTCTGCCACAACGAATTTGTGTAGAACCATGACCTCCCCAATTAAGACCTCACATACCACTTCTCCCTGGACTTGGTTATACTCGCCAGTAATCGTACGCAATCTTGCTCCAGGTAATGGCTTTACTTTCCTGTTCACCAAATCAGATCGGATCAATGAATGAGATGCGCCCGTATCTACAGTCAGTACACGCTCCTTGCCATCCACATTTCCTTTGACGGTAAGACTGCTCGATTTCCTTCCAGTTTGCGAGATAGGTATCACACGACATTCCATAGCTGGGGCAAGTCCTCGATTTTTACATTTGACTCGCTCTTGTTTATCTCCTCCAGCTTTGCGTTTATGACCAGCCAAGTTGGAACTACCATGACCGGTTCTGCAATGACGTGCAATGTGACTTGGGTTACCGCACTTGAAACACTTCATAACTCCGGCATTATTTTGTTGTAATCCCTTCAGTGCTTCCAAATTGTGTCTACCCAATCGGGCCTTTCCACTTCCACACGATGAGCTTTGTATGCGGGCTTACTCAAAAGTGACGCTGTTTCCTGAGTCAGTGCATGGGATACCGTTTCAGCAAATGTTGACTTTGGGTTCGCGTATGTGGCTCGCTTCGTTTCGACGTCCCGTATGCCGTTAATAAAGCTCTGAATCTTTACCCTTTCTGTGTATTCCACGGGTGCGTCAGCATTTGCAAGATGAGCCAATATTTCAACATCCGAAGCAAACTCCTGTAACGTCTCGTTTGCTTTTTGGTAACGGTTTTGCAACTCAATTTGGTATATCTGTTTTCTATGCTCGCTTCCATAACGTCTCTCGACAATGGCCATCAATGCTTCATAGTTGTTCCGCTCTCCTTCGGGAATCGTCTGTAGGATTTCGGCTGCTGGCCCCTTCAATGCTACGAATAGAGCAGCCACTTTATCTTCAGCGTTCCAGTTGTTCACTGCTAACGTCTTCTCAAATTGAAGCTTGAATACCTCGAAAGGAACAGAGCCGTCGAAAGATGGAGTTTTTATCTTCGGATTGCTCGCTGGACCAGCTGAGCGATTTAGTTGTAACAGTTGCATAAGACCTTTCAACGCTTCAATCTCGGCATCAATTTTGTCCTCGAGCTGTAAAATTTTTGCATCCTGCTCGTCCAGTTTCGCAAAGAGCTGCGATGATACCTGTTCCGAAATGTCTGTCGACATTGGAGATATACGTGCCTCTTGCGCTTCCAATTGAGATGACATATATGTCTTCTGTTCTTCCAATTGAGATGACACTTGCGACGCCATTTCGGAAATGCGTGCCTCCTGTGACTCCAGCTGAGATGCCATTGTCGATGTTTGTACAGATACTGTGTTCGTCACTGTCTGCGGTGTTTCGTTTTTTCTTCCATTTTTGTTGTTGTTTTGTCGCTATCATAATGAAAGTCATACTCCTCAGCATTGTAGATTCCTTCAAATACCATAGCTACACTTAGTCGTTTTTGTAGCTGGGATTTATCGCCAAAAGTAGCCACTCCACGGACTTCCAACTCCTCCTTCAGTTGCTGGATCGTCAATTCACTCAACTTTGGCATGTCCAAGTTTATTCGAAGTCTTCGGAATTTATTCAACAATTCCTCTTCTGACACCAATTGTAACGAATTTACTTGCAAATCCTCTTATTTGCAATCCTCCGCTAAGTTCGAATCACTAAACTGTTGAATAAATAACTCCAATATTGAATAATGGAAAAATGGCCTTTATTAAAGTACTTCACAATAACACTTATACTTTGCTACTTTCTGGCTTAATAACCAAACTGATTGATAACTCAACTCAAAATGAATTACAGCGCCTCTACATCTGTCGCCTTTTATACTCTTTGGTTTCCTCGTTCGCATTTTTCTAGAATCTACTAGCATTGTCCATGAGCTCTCAAACTTCTCAGCTATAACTAAAATTGCACAATTTTATACATCTTTTAGGCGCTTCCAGAATCTACTAGTCCAGTAGCTCTCAGACTTCTCAGATATATGCATGTGTTAGTGTATTGACTCTCCGCTGCTCGTATTCGTACATGGTACATATGTGTAGACGCAATTATTTATTCGTTTATGTAGATACATAATGATTGAATTATTGATGTGAATGTTTGTAGTTTACAGTCTCTCGCGCACACATAGGCGTATAAGTAAATGCATCTGTGTGTGACATCTCTCGGCTGCCTTATATATGTGCATACATGATTTGATTATTGACGTAAATATCGCTTAGCATGCCTTAGCATCGCTTTAGTGATGGTATAGCTTAGTGATGCTAATATCCGTGACAATATGTTTTATTAAACGAATCTTTTGCATACGGATCTGATTTTATTCCAAAATGCCTTCTTAAAAAATGTGCACAATGCATCTACCAACCTCTTACTTATCTGTTTAACCTATGTTTAAAGTATGACATTTTCCCGACGACATTGAAAGAGACCTTTTTACGTTTTTGACAAATTTTCTGCGGTTTCTACATTTTCTATACCCAACCTCATGTACATATGTATATATGAGTAGAAAATGTATAGATGTGACAAAGAAATGTTGACACTGAATTTTCTATTAAAAACAAAAATTTTCTTTGCATAAAATATGAATGCATAATTATACAGTTTGTATTTACCTTTTGACGCCAATGCAGGATCAGATCGAAAGAAATTTGGGTAAGTCGAATATTTTCTGCGTTTACTACGCTTCTAAATACTAATATTTCATAACTCGACTCTACACCTGCTCTCTGAGAGCTCAACTCAGCCTGAAGGAATGCAGGAGCAGTGGGAGCATATCTCAAAAGTACTTCGTACTGCCGCCGAGGAAAAAATTGATTACCGGCGGCAACGGAAAAACAACTGGTACGATGAAGAATGCCGCGTTGCAACCGAAAGAAAGGACGGTGCCTACAGGGCTACTGTAAAAGCGAGCACAACAAGAGGAGTGTGTGAACGCGAGGGAAGCGAGACGTCTTTTCAGGAAGAAAAAAGCCGAGGAAGAAAGGCGTGAGTGCGAGGAGCTTGAGTTGCTAGCCACCAGGAATAACGCCCGAAAATTTTACCAAAAAATTTGGTGACAGTCGGAAGGCTTTAAAAACACCTGTAAGAACGAAAACGGCCACCTTGTAACTGATGTCCAGAAAGTACTTAGATTATGGAGGTAACACTTCTCTACTCTCCTAAATGGAGACAGCGATTTACCGTCAGTCGTTGAAGATATCATGATGAAATTTGGCAGGAACGTTACTCTTATTACTATATGTATGCTTAATAAAAATTAGTAAAATCGGAGAAAGACCACGCCCACTTCTAAAAAAATTTTTTTTAAAGTCACATTTTAACAAAAAATTTAATATATTTACAGTATATAAGTAAATTATGTCAACATTCAACTCCGGTAATGATATGGTGCAACAAATGCAAAAATAAAAGAAAATTTCAAAATGGGCGTGGCTCCGCCCTTTTTCTTTTAATTTGTCTAGGATACTTTTAATGCCATAAGTCGAACAAACATTTACCAATCCTTGTGAAATTTGGTAGGGGCTTATATTCTTGGACGATAACTTATTTCTGTGAAAAAGGGCGAAATCGGTTGAAGCCACGCCCAGTTTTTATACACAGTCGACCGTCTGTCCTTCCGCTCGGCCGTTAACACGATAACTTGAGCAAAAATCGATATATCTTCACTAAACTCAGTTCACGTACTTATCTGAACTCACTTGGTATACTAAATGGCCGAAATCCGACTATGACCACGCCCACTTTTCGATATCGAAAATTACGAAAAATTAAAAAAATGCCATAATTCTATACCAAATACGAAAAAGGGATGAAACATGATAATTGGATTGGTTTATTGACGCAAAATATAACTTTAGAAAAAAACTTTTTAAATTTGGTGTGTAATCTACCATATTAAGTAGAATAAAATGAAAAAGTTCTGCAGGCTGAAATAAAAAACCCTTGAAATCTTGGCAGGAATACTGTTCGTGGTATTATATATATAAATAAATTAGCGGTATCCAACAGATGATGTTCTTGGTCACCCCGGTCCACATTTGGTCGATATCTGGAAAACGCCGTCACATATACAACTACCACCACTCCCTTTTAAAAGCCTCATTAATACCTTTAATTTGATACCCATATCGTACAAACACATTCTAGAGTCACCCCTGGTCCACCTTTAATGAGATATCTCGAAAAGGCGTCCACCTATAAAACTAAGGCCCACGCCTTTTTAAAATACTCATTAACACCTGTCGTTTGATACCCATATTGTACAAACGCATTCTAGAGTCACCCTTGGTCCACCATTATGCCGATATCTCGAAATGGCGACCACCTATACAACTACAACCACTCTCTTTTAAAACCCTCATTAATACCTTTAATTTGATACCCATATCGTACAACTCATTCTAGAGTCACCTCTGGTCCACCTTTATGGCGATATCTCGAAAAGGCGTCCACCTATAGAACTAAGGCCCACGCCCTTTTAAAATACTCGTTACACACCTTTCGTTTGATACCCATATTGTACAAACGCATTCTAGAGTCACCCCTGGTCCACCTATATGGCGATATCTCGAAAAGGCGTCCACCTATAGAACTAAGCCCCACTCCCTTTTCAAATACTCATTAACATATTTCGTTTGATACCCATATCGTACAAACACATTCTAGAGTCACCCCTGGTCCACCTTTATGGTGATAGCTCGAAAAGGCGTCCACCTATAGAACTAAGGCCCACGCCTTTTTAAAATACTCATTAACACCTGTCGTTTGATACCCATATTGTACAAACGCATTCTAGAGTCACCCTTGGTCCCACCATTATGCCGATATCTCGAAATGGCGACCACCCTATACAACTACAACCACTCTCTTTTAAAACCCTCATTAATACCTTTAATTTGATACCCATATCGTACAAACTCATTCTAGAGTCACCTCTGGTCCCACCTTTATGGCGGATATCTCGAAAAGGCGTCCACCTATAGAACTAAGGCCCACGCCCTTTTAAAATACTCGTTAACACCTTTCGTTTGATACCCATATTGTACAAACGCATTCTAGAGTCACCCCTGGTCCACCTATATGGCGATATCTCGAAAAGGCGTCCACCTATAGAACTAAGCCCCACTACCCTTTTCAAATACTCATTAACATATTTCGTTTGATACCCATATCGTACAAACACATTCTAGAGTCACCCCTGGTCCACCTTTATGGTGATAGCTCGAAAAGGCGTCCACCTATAGCACTAAGCCCCACGCTCTTTTGAAATACTCATTAACATCTTTCGTTTGATACCCATATTGTACAAACGCATTCTAGAGTTACCCCTGGTCCACCTTTATGGCGATATCTCGAAAAGGCGTCCGCCTATAGAAGTAAGGCACACGCCTTTTAAAATACTCATTAACATCTTTCATTTGATACCCATATCGTACAAACAAATTCAAGAGTCAACCCTGATCCACCTTTATGGCGATATCCCTAAATGGCGTCCACCTATATGAACTATGGCCCACTCCCTCATAAATACTCTTTAATACCTTTCATTTGATACACATGTCATATAAACACATTCCAGGGTTACCCTCGGTTCATTTTCCTACATGGTTATTTTCCCTTGTCACCATAGCTCTCAACTGAGTATGTAATGTTCGGTTACACCCGCACTTAACCTTCCTTACTTGTTTATAATAATATCAAAATTTAACTGTCCTTGCCAAAACGGATTCAACACAAAGCGTAACAAGCACTGAAACCTCGCTCTTGAGATGAACACGATATATGAAAGTTTTTGATTCTTGCAAGGACGCTGAAAGAACGTTCTGTACTAGTTACAGTGACAGGTATAGTGCAAAAGATACGTAAAGCAACACAAATGTTGGGGACAATGGTATACAGATTTTTGAACGATAAGGGGACGGAACTATGTATAAAAGCGGTGAAATTGAGTCAAATAATCAGATACTAGCTAATGAGTTTATGCACTTGAGCTTCCTTAACACCATGTTTCCCCTGAGTGTGTCCGTCACTCAATACAAATAAGAGTTAGAACGGGTAGGGTGACGACTCGCGCAATCTTGTACGGAGCAATGGAAAGTGGAGTTAATTCCGGAGACCTTAGGTCAAGTCTGTAAATATCTTTCCTACACATGTGAAGATGTGGTATGAACGAGCTAGATATTCACATTTTTTAGTTTTTACGGAGCGGCAGCGAAAATGGAGCCATGGGAATAGATGAGGGGGAAATCTAATGCAGTTCCTCCGCCGACGGTCTGTGCGGCCCCGTATTTGAGTCAAGATATTTTCGCCTATCTATTTCATTCTCTAACGTTAGTGCCCGGTATTGGGGACCTATCTTTCCGCCTAGCCAGTACAATACCTCAGAGCGTACTGTAACGCGTAACATTGCTCCTCTTTAGGTGTTTTATAGAATGTGTCCCAATAACCTTAACAGTAAAATACCGGTTTCTTGATTTGAATACCAAAGTCTATCAGAGATGGGGGACGGAAACTTACTTGGAACCGAGATTAGTTCTGAACTAGTCACGTAATTACTCCTTGTGGTATCCAAAAGGCGCTGGGGTTCTTGTACGACTGTTTATAATTATGTGCCATTTCTGCCAGCAATTGACTCGTCGAAACCATAATAGTAAGTTAAACGAGCGTTTTTTTGAGTTGATAAGTAGAAGGGCAAATATTTCGATTGGTTTGCAGTATTCATATGACCCTGTGCCGATTTGGTCCTCATGTGATATTTCAAACGGGGCCTGACTGTAAGTATTTGAAAGACATTCACAGCAACAACGTTCTTTACGCCTTCAGCACGTTGCGTACTCGTTACTCCGTCGATTTCGATAGACGACGTTAATTTATTAGTCGAGCCAAAGTGAATATTTGTCTTGGGGCGGATTGCGTGGTTTATGTGTAACAAATTGCTTCCATAAAATAAAGGCAGCACCCTATTTATTTTTGGGAATAGGTACATACAATCGAAATATGCAAAATAGTGGTTCGATGTGTGTGGTAAAGCTTGGTTGGTGGCGAAACCGTCATCAATGGCATGGATTGCTTTCCGATTATAAGTAGGGCGAAGGGGCGCCAACGAATCTGCAATAAAAATCTTAGCATTGCTCTCTTTTTTTTTTAATAGTGTCAAAGGCCGTGAGGTGAAGCATGAGTTGTTGCAAGACGTAAGTAATTCGAAAGGAAACAAGAAATAATGTGTAAATATTCATAGGGATAGTGGTATTTTTATTTCACTTTGATATAGTCTTGTTTTCAGTAAACTTTTCAAATACTTTTAAAGTTGGTTTGTAATAAATATTTTGTAAAAAAATAATAAGGTTATGTGTAAGTGATTTTATGTGTGTTAAATTTTGTTTGCAATAGTGCTGGAGATATAGTGATGTAATGTTGTTTAAGCCCACTGAAGGCCTCCCCGCAAGTGGGTACAATTGTAAGAACTGTCCCACAATTTCCCTCACTGATTTTCAGAAGTGACGCTAGAGATCAAGGCAGGCAGAGGGGAGCTTAACTTTTAATGGTTTTCTATCTGCGAAGTCAACTCATTCCTAAAGAAGACGATTGGCATCGTTATGGAGTTCAAAAACACCATCTCATCATGATGCTCAGTCTTCATCCCAAAAACTTAAGTCAAATTTATTTATACTAGTTACTGTCGACTGGCCCTGTCAAGACAACATTTCGATCATCCTAATCAACGAATACCCGAATAAAACTCTCCCATGAAACATCCAAACCTAAATTGTGCAAACTGTTTCCGTCTTTACGGATAGCTTTAAATTTAAGACCATATAACAGGGACCTCTGGATAAGAATCCATTGGGGCTGTCCTTAGTGTAAGGTTTGCCTTTTGAAGCATCTCTCAGGACTTTACTAAACAGCCATTTAAGGAGCCTTGGTGGCTCTGACAGCCCTTCTTGGCAGAGATTAATGTGTAAATGGGCGATATAGCCTTCGCCGAGCTTTTCTTCAAGTTCGCATCCTTGTCCTTGTCGTTCAAATGAGGGACTGGGATCTACATGTTTTGCGCGGATTCGAACTGCATCTGCAGAGCAAATGTAGTTTTAAAGAGAGTTTTCATGGCAGAAATATACACTTTGCCTAAGTCATGCCGGCGCGACCGCGCGTGAAAGAAATCTTTTAAGCTTGAGTTTACTTATTATTAATATTTTACGAGATAAATTAGTGGCGTTCTTGATGACAACAAAATTCTTAACTTCAGAGGTTTATAAAAGTCTAGGACAGATCTAGTTTATGGAATGCATATGTGAATGTCCGGACTTTTGACAGTGACTCGAGTCCCTGATCTGTTGTGGTTATGTGAAACTCTTGAGATAAAATCAGTCAAAACTTCTATTCAAGAGATGTGAAGTGGACCGACAAGAATTATACCATGAAATCTAGTCCCGCTTTACGTGGGCATGCCAAAAGCACAGATTCGGTGTTGATTATGTACGGCCAGGGAGATAGTACTGCCGTTCATCACATTTGTAGACGAACGTCCCACCAAGGAGGGTGCTTCCGTACGACTCGACTAAATTTGTTTGGAATGAAGCTGCCACCTATTGCACCTTATTATATACCAGTTGACCATAGTTGCTGCAAGACTTCGCCACGTGCTAGTATCCACTTCATGTGTAGATGATTAGTTAGGGTAGGCGCACACGTGAGGTCCTGAGACGAATAAACGAAGTGCGGTTGATTTACGACTCCCACAAACATACTTCTTGCCGTTACAGTACCGTTTTGCAGCCCAATACTTTCTTCAGTGTGTGTCCACATTACCTTCTTTTAAACTTTAAGACTTTGATTTTAATATGTGAAGATAGAAATAGATGTTCATTTGTATATCCAGTACCAACTCGAAACGGCGTAACCGATTTGGATAAAAAGCGGTAAATTGATAGTGTACTACATTCTTATTTGTTTGTTTGTTTGTAGTTTTAAGTTGCTTCCATTCATTATTTGAATGAAGATTACATTGGTCCGGCTTACTTAGCAAAGCTATAACGCCATAACTAATTCTTATTCTGTGAAATCTTTCAGATGTCTACCTTGGTTTCTTTAATGATTTAATGGTTTACTCAAAGTACGATAAACTTTTTTAGTTTCCCAAATGTTTTTAATTCAATTCTTTTCATTTCGATTCCCGCACTATTCGCATTTTATTCTCAGCCACATGAATAGCGTCCTTTTATAGCACGCGGTTGAGTTGTGGGGAAAAACGAACTTGACACGACGACGTTACACAACGAAGTGTACTATATTCTTAGATCGAAAATTAACACTGCTGATGCACAACGCTGAAACCGGTTTGTTTCGAAACCAAATTTGACAAGGCATGGCGTACCAGACCTTTTGCCTGGGGTTTACCACTGAAAATGTTTTTAGAAGGCTTCCACCTACTTGAAGCAAAAGATGAAATAAAATACGACAACATAGATGTCAAAGGATAGATTTTGGAAATATTTTATAAAAGGATTGCCGCCTTCCATTATTGTATATCCTCTACTATATCGACCTATTTGGATGTATGGAATGAAAAAAAAACTTAGCGTATGGATAATACGCTGCTTTCGAAACTTTTTAACTTTGCTTTGTTTATGCAAGGTTTCCACCTATTTGAATTTATTAATGAATTAATAAGGTTATCGCCTAACCTTACTTATTAGTTGGCTACAGGCAAAGTCAAGTCAAGTGTTGCCTATTGTTGATCATCTAGATGACACTGAAAAACCCCAAAATAGGTTTATTAGCGTAAATATTTTGTCATACCCTAATACTTACAACTATTTTATATGTATGGCTAAATATAACATCTTCAAAGACTTAAAAATAAAGTGAATTGCATGTTTGCCAAAGCTAAGAAGCCGAAGTAAAATAGATCTGTCGTAATTCTGTTGTTACTACACATTCAAATAATTCAAAAGCAGAGAAGATATTCCATCTTTCGTTGAAACATTTTGCTCCACAAAAATAATATAAAATAACATAATACAATACAGATATGTTTAAAGATAATCGCATGAGACCATAATATGGAAAAATGTCAAAATAAAAAAATGTGTATGCAATGCGGACAAAGAAAAAAAAGGCTCAAGAAAAGGAAAGTAAGATTTTTGAAAGAAATAAAAAATTTTACTTTGATGCCATTGAAGTGGAAGATATATGCCCGTCTTGTGCAAATTGCAATTTTATTGGTTTGAATAGGACAATGCTTAGGAGCGGCACAATATTGAAAGGAAGAGTTCAGTTGTAAAAAATATGATTTTAATGAATCAAGGGACCACGTAAGCGATAGATTGTTGTGGTTTTATTTAGAGGGCTTGTGGAATCGTACAACATACATATGCATAAGTACTTACTACAGTACACCGATCGCTGAGTCTAGATCTCTAAACAAAACTTTCAAATGGATCAATTTGAAGCCCATCCTTCTGAATAAAGTGAGCTTTTGTGTTCCCTCTCGGACTTCGATACACTTCAATCTCTCCTGCTGAAACAATTTAGAACGAATTTTGAACTAAATGAACCCTTTCGGTGTTTATGCAATATTATAACTCCACTCAACACATTTGATAGCTCGTACTCCCTTTTTTGCTATAAAAAGACTGTCTCAGCACTCTTAATAATTAATGTATAAAACGATTGCTGCTGTTTTCTTTATGAATTACGCTTGGCTGAGGATATCTCTTCTGTAGCTGAGCAGTCTCAGATCTCGACGCTTGGCAAACCGCTGCCTACCAAACCGACCGGAGAAGACTGAGCCATGATAGCTGAGTGCTACGCCAGTAAAGTACCTACCAATACTGAGTCTTAAAGCAAAATTGAATGGTTGATTCGCTAACTGCAGAAACCTGTGGTAAGCAGAGGGCTAAATAAAATATTTGAAGTGCGACTGTTGTGCGAACGAATTTATCCGACTATTCTTCCTATGAAGTCACACATCAGATACACTTGCTCAATATTTAATAGCGTAATGAGATCCTCGACAGGCCGTTCCTCCTGGATATCATCTTAAGGACACCACAGCTCACAACTGATAACATATTCCTCCTTGGCAAATGAGCGAACATCTACGTAAGGAAAGTGATGAAATACGACCCAAATATTAAGTAGCTAGAGCAAGAGGTAGAAATCGAGGATTCTAGCGGTATCTTATAAAAAGTCCAGTAAGAGGACACGAGACATGCATAAACCTATTGAAGCAGCGTTCATGAAGCTAAATTCCAAAATCTCATTCATTCATTTCAGGCGGTCATTGGAATAATCACGGCAAACCAAAGTCGAACGCCTGCGGGTGTTCAAGTAACACTAAACTTGTGGAAGGCTACCAAAAACTTCGCCTACCTTAGTAACTTCGCATACGATCATAACTCCTTGCATTTTGCAAATGTCTCCGGATTTGCTAAACACGTACATTAGGTGGTCCTTATAACCAAATTACCGTCGTTTTTCAGTCTCACCGCCTCAACGATAATTCCAAGGACATAAATTTTCGTGCCTATTGGATGCGATTGAGGGGTGTCCCAAAGGTGTCAAGATATGCGATATCATAAGTATATAAATTTTGATACTGCCGTGCAAAATCGCGAGTACTCCATGCATGCATGTATGGAGTACTCGCTATGGACCAAGCGAGTGTTCCAAAATTAACCACAATTCATACAAAAAATATGGTCCAATTAACATTGCGATGTCCTAGGACTGGACCATATACTCCAGCTCAGCATTACATCAGAGTAATCCATGGAGTACCCACAGTCCAATAAACATCGTGTAGTGATTACAATCGTTAAAAACGATCAATGATCGGCTTACAATATGTTCGTGTAGAAACATGAGTTGGTCCATTGCTGCATTACAGTGGAGTAGAATGGTAAGTACTCCAGTGGACCACATGATCCAACGATTTTTGCAGGGTGATCGGTACCGGTTCAGGGGTATCGCACAGTGGTTTACGTAATCTGAATTTGGAGCCCTGTGCAATACGCCGTAACCGCTTCAAATCGGGACCAAAATTTATAAAAGTCGTATATTCGATTTATAAGGACCACTCTAATGTACATACAATCCGTCTATTTCATTGAACGGCATATTTGTATGATAATTTTACCCAAATCGAATTGGGTTGGAAATTTAAAAGCAAATGCCACAACCCCTAAATAATTCAGCAATAAATCTGCGAAAACTCTGATGAAAATTCGTAGTTCGTGGGCTATTTTGTGTGGTTTTTGTCGAAAATGATGTGAAAATTTTTCCGATGAAAATAAATTGTGAAAAAAAAATTGTACAACAACTATTGCGTACCAAGTGTGAAATCGGATGTATTTACATATACATTTATCTTCTGCAATGCCTATATTTGTATGCACCTACAGCCCTACAGCAGCGAATAGAAAAATAGCAGTGGTAACTTTTTTAAAACTTTCGGCAATTAAATTTTTTATTTATTTTTATTTTGGGTATTTAAAAAAAAGTCTTGAAATTTTTTAACCGATTGCCGACTTATCTCAAAACGTTTTCGAAAATTTTCGAAAATTGGATAAAGTTTTCGAACTTCTTATTTTGACTTCTGTGATGTTTTTTTTTGAGTGCAGTATGCAAGCCAATCTCTAAAACATTTTCGAAAAAGTTCGAAAATTTGAGAAAACTTTACAAAAAATTTCGAACTTTTCATTTGTAGCTTTCAGAAATCTTTTTGGGCATGCAGTTTTGTAGCCCAATCAATTTTTGCCTAACGGAGAGCAAGTCATACCTTTCTCGAAATTCGCATTGATTTTTAGCATTTTTTCCAAAAGTTTGTTTCAGATTTTCTCTTATATAAAAAAATATTTTTAAGACTTTGCATGGAAGAAATCTGAAAAACCCTGCGGAAAACATTGTTAAAATTCAATGCGAATTTGAAAGACCTATAACTTGTACTTTGCTAGACTAAAATTGATTTGGCTACAAAACTGCATACTCTAAAAAATTCTGAGAAGTTCGAAATTTTCGTAAAATTTTTTTCGAAATTTTGCCGAAACCATTTTGAGATTGCTTTGCTTTGTTTCAGTTTAGCTAAAAATAAAATAAAAATTGTGTTTATGCTGACGACATTTGATGAAAATTGCCACTGCTATTTTTCTGTTCGATGCTGCACATACCAACAAACTCTATTAATACACAATTTTCGCTAACGTTTGATCACCATCGTTCACTAATTTTAAACTATTTACCCATCCCTACCAGCTTGTATGGGGCAGTTTTTACTCTACTATTTTTATTTGGGCGTGTTTGTCACATCCGTAGGCATCTGCATGTAAATTTTATTTGCCAAGTTGTTTTCCGCTTCGTAAAATTTCGCATATTAATTTGTGAAAATTGTGTCGAATGAAATGCGCAAGGCCTACAGTATGATAGTAATTCCGGAAGGAAGCGTTTGGTTGATGCATTGGCGAATTGTAGTGATGTGCATGGGGTACGTGGGAAAATTTAATTTTGTTCACTGGGTTGAATTAAGTGATAATTTGATATGATAATTAAATTTTTACCAAGTTTTAATGAATTTATGAAAGCTGAAGCAAATAAAAGGATTATAATTAGCGCACATTTTACTTAGCGCTAGAATTAAAAATTTTATGAATGGCGATGGAAATAAGCCATAGCTTCAATGGTATGGTTGAGCAGATTATGCATGCCTTTACTAGATTACTAGCTAGCGGAGTCTATTGCAACAAAAATGCTGCCGGCGCGTAGGGGGTTAGAATATGACCGCGGTAGGTACATATACCGTTCGCAAAAGGCAAGCAAAATACCAGAAAGGCTATCCAATCCTGATTGTTGATAACTCGAAAGGGAGCAATGCGGCACGTAAAAAGCTTACGCGGCCCTAACATGGTCCAAAAAAGCTGCACCGCAGGGAGCAGGAATGGCCAGTGTGTGACCTGCTATGATGTATCGCATGATGCTTGTTTACAGATCTCATCTCCTGTCCTTGGTATTGGTCCCCTCGTGGAAGATTAACGGTACGCTGTGGTTTCATCTCGCATGTTGGCTTTTTTCTTACATGTGGAGGCGTTCACTTTTGTGGAAGTTAACAATAAAGAATACTAATCGAAAGGTGGCTACGAAGTTTTCCCTTGGTTCGCTCACAAGTGTTAAGCTGCCGCTTTAACTATTCTACCCTAACCATAAATATTACAAAGATTCTTCTGCAAAAGGTCGTAGAAAAGGTTGAAATGCACATCTCTAAATTGTGCTTTGTGAAAATTGGAGTGATGTTGTTGTTGTTGTATTAACAGTGAAGTGATAATGCAGCATAGATGTATCTTGTATCTTACCGCCTTGTCAAGGGGCCGCGGATTTTAACAATATACATGGAGTTATTAAATGGATGTTAGCAGATACCTATCATTTGTGGATAACAACTGATAATTGAAAGAGTGGGCTTGCGTTCACTCTTCTTTTTGAAATGTTTTCAAACTGCTTTAGGCTATGCTGAACGGTTGACATTGGATCTAGAGTAAATTTGATTAGTAGCTTTGGGATTGGTTTGATAGGGGCCAATCCTACAAGTGAATGAACATTTCAATGCCCTGTGGCGGAAAGGTTGTAATCAGGTCCCTTAGTTGTGAAGGAGGTTATCCTGGTGCTCAGAATAGGTTTTACACATCTCTTGTTGAATTGTATCTGATGAGCCAAAGCATTATGAAGCGAATTATATATGCCTAAAATAGAATAGAATGGTAATGCAGCTCACGGTGAAGTTGGCTTGCAACCAGATGGCATTATACTTAAATTGGTAAGGAGTCTCCGTATCTTACCAAGATAAGACCTGGTAATTGTACACCCACTGATCATGAAATTAGATGCGTTGCGTTTTGACATCCTGAGGTTGATTGAGCCTTAAGGCAGGTACTCACGTTAAAAGTATACTAATAGTTGCAAAATAAATATATCTATCCGCTATATCGATAAAAAGATTTCAATCCGTGGCATGTAATAAATCGTTTAACGACTCTTGACTTAATTATCGTTTGTATTACACCCTCCGCTCTGCATAGTAAATACTTAACAAGCTCCCAATTATGTTCATTCATATTTATTTTTATTTTTTGTTTTCAATTAAAACGCGAAATAAACAAAGAACTTTGAGAAAACTCTCGGGCTCTGTGTGTATGTGTATCGGAGTGTAAGTGACAAATAAAATAGGAATTTATTGTTTTCTTTCGTCACCCTTAATTTTCAACAACTTCAAGCTTGGTTAACTGCTTGTTAACATGCTTGAGTGCTCCGTTGACTGCCTAGCGGACTGCAAACAAATACAGTTATTGGTAAATGCAATGAAAGCAAAACTCGCGGCTATGAAAACAGTAAATGCCAGCAATGAAGTTCGCAACGCATAACTGAGCGCTGAAAATATCACCGAACAAACAATCCACAATGGAAATGGCGGAGGGTTGCTGAAATGTTGTGAAAAAAATTTAGGAAAAAAACAATAAGCAGGAATATTAAAGCAAATAGCGTCATTTTAATGATCTTAAGCTTTGTAAGTAAGAAGAGGTTAAAGGGGCGTGCTCAGCGGTGTAAGCTAAAGTCATGTGCTGTTTGCTGCACTTGTGAAAGGAAATTCCTGTAGTTGATATAAGCATGTATATGTTAACCAGGCAGTGAAACAATATAGATACAAAACTTTTAAAGTCTAAGTAAACTGTAATCACACTAGCCCGAAAAAGCCCCGATTTGGACTAGGTCAGGTAAGGTTGAACTGAACGGTCCGTATAGACCTCACATATACTGAATGTGATCATAGTGTTGCCAAATATTAGCGACCTTCATGGTGTGGTGATGCCGTGCTCGCCTACCACACCGAAGGTCATGCTTTAGGTCTCGGCAAAAGGAAACAAAATCATAATTTAAGCTGGATTGCCCTTGGCAGTGGTTTGGCAAACACTCCGATTGTACTTCTGTGATGAAAAGTTTCTCAGTGAAAATTTATCTGCCTTGCAGCTGTTGTCCGAAGTCGACAGAAATCCCGTTGGTATCCTCCCGCCAATTTGTAGGAAGATGAAAAGGAAGTACAACACAAATTCGAAAAGAAGATCGGCCTCAATCTCCTCGAAATCAATGAAATCTACCGTAGATGTCAAGGGTTTCACCTTAATTTTTAAAAGTGCAAATCTAAATCTTTAGAGAATATTTGTCAGTATCGAGTCAAAAGTAGCAAGTCGGTATTTAGTACCGCCTATAGTGTTATCTACTTTGTACTCTTTACTTTAATTTTTAAAATAATTTTAATTGAGTTTTCGTGTTAACTTGAGGTTTTGAATAACTTCAAAAAAAGAAAATTCTAATTAGTTAGAAAAATATCTAAAC
>JARSSU010038631.1:0-16496 GCA_029619165.1 Eurosta solidaginis
AAAGAAAAATTCGTTTGAAATATGTCACTATAATTTATTAACCGCGAGCAAAAAACAAACCTTTCTTTCATTCTCTGGCCATTCGCGACAGCCGTTCTCCCTGTCAGCAACTCTTTGACAGGTAGGTATGCAGAATTCTAATAAAAATCTGTAGCGGTAGTGAGCTGGAGGATGAAACGCCGAACTATGGGAAAATTTAAAAAAGTTGTCTCAAACTTGAATTTCTCAGCAACGATTTAGGTTAGGGTTATCGAATGAAAAAAAGAAAAATACTTGAAAGCCCAAATTTTTACCTAAACTAAACATTAAAAATGTTTAAACAAATTATTTTGCGCTTAATTACGGTTTTTAATTTAGAAGTCAGGGTCGATGTTGTAACGAACTTCTCCTCACACTGCTGCTTAAACTAGGGAAACCTACGAAGGTGCGTTCGGATTGAAGCGGGGTGGCACACCTAGCTCTGCTTCAGCTTAGCTCAGGGAAAATGGGAGTGGGTTTGCTTCATCCTTGCGCAGCGAAGTCGTACAAAAAGATTTAAATTGTATGCCGATAACCAAAAAAAATCAAAACCAAAACGAAACCAGCGAAATGCAAACTGCAGCCAAACAAACAAACAAAAAAAATCTATAATGACATGAGCGCTACAATGTTTCCATTTTGCGTAAAACTGCTCATTAGGCAGATTAGCCCCAGTTTCATGCCCACACCAAATATAATTTTTATATCTCAGAAACTGACTTCGTAATATCGAACAGTTTAAAGCCCTATGCAAGGGGAATCTATACTGAATTCGTTTTGGCCCTTTTTGCTTTGTTTTTCGAAAAAAAGTGTGTCCCCCTATAAAAGCGTCTTCCGAAACATATGTATAAATGTCTTCGCTGAAATTTTATATTTACCCTTTACTGCAGAAAATTGGAAACATAAAAATTTTATTGACGTACCACCGTTTCTTCTATGTTATATGCAAAAAGGTAACATCTATCTCCAATTTATTTCGCCATTTTTGACGAAAATTGTGCAAAATATTTCAACGTTTCAAATACTGCAACAACAATAATGCTATAGAACCTCAAATGTTTAAAAAACCAAAATCTCAAAACGAACCTTTCAAAGAAGTGGTCTTCTTGCACGCACTCCTAAATTATTAAAAACTAATGTACCCGGCAGACTTTGTCCTGTTCGAAAACTTGTTTGCCTACAAGTGGGCCTCGCTTCTCCTCTCATCTCTCTATACTATTCTTGTCTACTTATCCTCGCTTTTCTTCTTGTTCTTGTCCATCCATTATTCCATTTATCTCTCTCCCACTCCTGCCCTCACTCCAACTACGACTCCCATTCCCTCTATAACTCCACTCCCACTTCCACCCCCCGTTCTCAATTTCACTCCCACGTCCGCTCTCACTCTAACTCCAACTCTCACTTCCAAGCTTTTCCTGCGTTTTTTGTTTGATATACATAATCTTAACCTGTGCTGAGAAATTTGATGTTGAGACATCAATTTATAATCAACCGATTTTGTGATTCTTGAACAGAGCACTTCTGTTTTGAAAAGGAAAGATGGATAACAAATTCCATCACTATATCCTCAGCATTCTCGAAGCCGATGCAAAACTTTTTTGAAGGATTCGATCGGCCGTAGAAGGCCTTGGCACGATGGATTTTTTTTTAAATAATTAAATACGAACTTTAAATCATCATTACAAAGTTGTTCCTATATCTATTAACCTATCTATATCTCTTAACTTTCATGTGCCTGGGTGATAAAACTTACGTAGGCTGCCGGAAGACTGCATTTGTATCAAGCACGCAACTGCTTGTAAAACTAAGATGATGTTTAAGAGAAAATACTTGTATGCGTATTGTTTTACCTGTGCGTGTATACCATTAACGTTTTTATTTAAAAATTTTATTTTATTAGATATTTCTGTGCGAGTTTAAACTGAGAGCGTGTCATTATTCTGCTTTACAAAATTCTGCTTGAACAAAATTATGCTTTTTTAAAATTCTGTTTTTTAAAATTCTGCTTTCTGCATGTTTAATTCTGGAAGTCAAACTTCCGGAATCATTGCATGGCGTAGCCGGTGTTGGATCGGCTAAGCGTTATTTTTTATAAGCGCGGCCGAATGCCGCCTATGCAGAAAGGTGTTTTACGCAGAATTTACGCATTTGTGCATGGTGCACTTTTTCAAAATAATTACATGACCTCTTTAACATTGTTAACATTATATTTTAATACAGAATTTTGTAATACAGAATTTTGAAAGCAAAAATTTAGAAAGCAGAATTTTAAAAAAGCAGAATTTTGTTTTTAGAATTTTGTACATACAGAATTTCGACACCAACCCGTTTAAACTATAAGTAAAAGTGAGATCAATTTAATCGTGCCACTTTGGCTACATCTTTAGCGCTAATTTTACTTCTCATCTGCGTAAAACCGCCCAAGACCGAGATAACATCGAGTTATTTCAAACAGCCCACCGTGTGAACAACGTTGGAAGCATCAGAAGTCCCAGAAAAGGATAATTTTAAGGCCGTTTCGATAGTTATACGTGCTTGTATCATTCTGCCGTGTGAAGCTCTTCCCCCGCATACTGGTTGCTGTACAAAACCGTTGAACTGTGTTCGGTATACTTTTACTCTCCGGCCCATGCCAATCGCTCACTCTCCAGGTTTGTTGCATCGACCACTGCTCGTAAGTGCTTGATAATTTTTAATGCTGCACGGTACTGTGAAGAGCTATTTTAATTCCTCTGGTCCGTATCCTTCTCCACTCGTCTTCTCTTATAGGACTCACCTGCCGTTCCATAACGGACCCAATTGATTTTCTGCAAATTTCGCTCACAAAGTCCGACACTTCGTGTGCAGAGCTTATGTCTGCTATCGCTTACGATTCTTTCTCCCTCTCCACTTCTTGTTACCAACACAAGGTATCGGAAAGAAGGCGTTGAAATGCAGCCATATATACCCTCTGGCTGTAAAACATTCAATAGCCCAGTTGTTGGTCACCGAAATCCTGCCGCCTTCCTTATAGGCAGAACGGCGTGAACACCTTGAGTAAGCTAGTAATAACGACAAATGAAAAGATCATGCTTCGCCAAATTGTAGTCAACCTTAGATGAAATTTTTCATATCTTTTATATAATGTCTAAAAATGTAGCGTGCTCCGCCTATCATATCAAAGATCATGGGTTCAAGTTGCGGACAGAAGCAACATCAAACATTTTTCAGTTAGAGAAAGGTTTTTCTAAGCGTGGTCACCCCTCGGCACTGACATGGCAAACAGTGCCTGCCATGAAGAGCTTCTCAGTCAAAATTCATCTGCCTTACAAATGCCGTTTGGAGTAGGCGGAAAACATCTAGGTCCCGCCCCGCCAATTTGTAGGATAGATTAAAAAAGGAGCATGACGCAAATCGGAAGAGAAGCTCAGCCTAAAATCTCTTCGGAGGTAATCGGGCCTTGCATTTAGTTATTTTTTAATTGAGCTTTTATCGTTGTGGATGATGTAGTCATGGATTTCCCTCAGTGTATCTTTTAAAAATTTCAAATAAAAGGTAACCAAACAAGATTGCTAAGGTGTACTCTTCAGAAAAACTTTCGTCTGATTCCCTGCAAAAATTGTTGGATTACGTGTTCCATTTTCTTCATGTTGGAGTACTCTAACAATACTCCTTTGCAATGCGTTTGCGGACCACCATCAGCCGATCATTGCTCGTTTTTTAACGACCGTGATCACGACACGATGACGATCGCACAGAGTTGCTAAAAGCAAAATATTGCATACAAATAACTGGTAATAAAATTTGACTATGGCAACTCTGATAAAATGCAACCGCGCACTGGTTTTATGTATACATACTATAGTATAGAGAAATATTAGCTTCTTTATTCACGCAAATGATAAATAACATAAGAATATTCGTAGTATAAAATATAAAAGTTGTATTGCCCCTCTCCATTTACTTTCATTTTAAATTAAATTCACTTCGATAATTCTTTCCGACACAATTCCACTTTAGTACTTTGGCATATGATCCTCTGTGGGTGCTCTATGGAGTACTATAGTGAAAGTAATTTGGAAAGTACCCTCACGTATGTCCTCTATGGAATACTCACAAACAAAGCGAGAGTGAGATCACCTACTCCTCTCCTATGACATCGCAATGTTAATTGGAGCACATTTTTTGTATGAATACAGATTAGTTTTGGAACACTCCTATAGTCCTTAAGGATTATTCCTTACACTATTTATGGAGTACTCGCGTTTTTTGAAGGGTTGGGTTTGCTCGTTTTCGGGGTAGTTGAGGGATAATAAATAAATAAATATAATTATTGGCATATTTCGTTTAATTTTGAAAAACTTTCAAAACGTTCTAAATATCCCAACTGACAACACCGAGGTAAAAAGTCTTATGTCTTAAACAGATACAATACGTCACTTACTTGGCCGACAAGGAAGAAATTCACTTATTTGATTGGTAAACGCCACATAGGCTACGTATCAGTCGTCGTATCCGTTATACTTTGCCAATTTTCTACTTTTGACATACTGCAACCACGTGACATATATTGCACTTTATTTTTCGCTATTTATAGTGCGTGTTAATGAATTCTACAATTTTATTCTCGGTCTACAATTGTAATGTCATACTTAAAGGGCGAATTAATGGTGACTTATAACTATAAAGCCATAACCAGATAAAACAGCTGATCGAACCTACCTTATGCAAATCAATGTAATCGATTAATGGTGCCATACCATAACGCTAGCTCGATTACATTGATTTCCATAAGGGAGATGTGATCAGCTGTTTTATGTGGTTATGGCTTTATGATAATAAGTCACCATTAATTTGCCCTTAACGCCACGTACCTGCTATTAGTGGAAAATGGTGTGCGTCGCGAGGGTGATGGATTGTATCTGCATAAGCCATTAAAATGTAGTACACTATACACCTTGCACCAAATTTTATTCAAGTCGATTGGCACCTATAAGCATTCTACTTAAAAAAAATGCCCCCCTATTATTCACATCACCATGCCTTTATGTCATTTCCCTTATATACATAATTGTTAAAATTGTTCTACAGGGTAAACTTGCACCATATTGTCTGTGGCGCTGTCTGTCATACTAATTTTGTAAACAGCGGCAATTCGTGGTTGCATCCGCTCCGTCCATTGTAAGAAACACACAACTTTAATTACCTACGTATATACATATATGTACATAAATGCAGTCGTATATTCACAATTGTGTATATCTAACCAAATATACAGTTGTACTATGTACTGTCTAGTTCAAGGTCGAGTTTCACCTTCGATTTCAATCAAGAAAAATGAATTTCGCAGAAGCTTATCCTGGCAGAAACACATTCTGATGGTTTGGTGACTGCTGAAGTGCGACAGCTGCTGGAAAATGCTTCCCAAATCTTCTTCCTGTTAAATGGTCCTCTGTGAGTTTTGAACGCGGCATTTGCGGTTTTTAAGCCGAGCACTACCCACTATATCACGCCGGCCGCCATTGTTGTTTAATTACGATTTAAACTTATATAAATGAACAATAACAACTACATATATGCACATTCTTTAATTAAGCATTTCCTTGCTTGAAGTTCAAAACCGCATATCTTTATTTTTCAATAGGACTTAAATGAATTTTCTTTTACCGCATAAGCCATGCCGAAATTCTATAATTTCAAGGCTAGATATACAGTATACATATATGTATGTATGTATGTAGGTATCAGTGAGCTGCAATTATTCATCTTTTAAGGTTATTAGTGGACTAACCAAAAATAGAGTATTAGTGCGTAGACAAACAAAGAATAGCAAGCACTTACATATATCCACTAAAACACATTTACATAGTCATGCTTCGTAAAATGAATAACCGCTCATAAGCCACGAATCAGTTCAGTACTCAATTGTCTTATTGAGCAAGAAAGTCAACTGTGTTATACGAAAACACTGATTGGAATAAGTAAGACTAACAGTACAATAAAATGAATAAAGTCATATCAGTCTTCTGACGCTAGCAACACAACGATGTACACGAAACTAAACTGAATACAGCGCCAAAGTAAAACCGATGATAAACAAAGTATACAGTGTATTGCATGACAACCTAATAAAACAGAACTGCGTTTTTTAGCGCACGCAAATAACCGGCGTATTTTGCCCCAACCCAAATAAGCATGCGTTGCGACAATGTAAAGCATGTGTGCAAACGTCAAATCTAATAGCGTTTTCTTTTCTGAAATAAATTGTTGCCTAAGTAAATGGTAAAGCCTTAATAGAGTTGCTCCTACCCCAGAAAATGGAAAACATTTATAGTGCATACAAAGAACATTTCAACTCACCATATTCACTCATATTCACAGATTATATGTGGAACTTAAGAGCGAATTGAGAGTTCCACAGAGTTGCACTGCCACACCGCCATTTTATACAGGGTAAAAGTGTAACGCTTTTGCGTTGCGAGCAGGCAAGAATTTTCACAAAAGAACGAAATACCTCGTAAAGGCGTTGCCTGTTTTTTAGAATAGAAGAACAATCCTTGCGCGACGTACGAAAAGCGTAGCACTTTAGCCAGAAAAGAAAACGCTATAAATGTCACGCAGAACAAAAATTGGAAATCGAGTTAGGTTTTCACGCAGCAAATTCAATTTGGGTTGCTCTCATACAAGTTGTATGTGCATGAGACATTTTTGACAGAAAATGACTTGGCGTGCGTTTATATTCGGTTGGCATGTTAAACACGAAATGAACGTGCTACTGAGCTAAAGCGACTATGATTTCAGTTTATACTCAACAATGTCATATATGTATGAGGCCTATGTGTTACGGGGCACTCGTATGTATTTTCTATTTTATGTGCTAGTCACTCATAGTATTTTTCTGTACTTGACTAAGTACACATTTAGACACAATTTTTTGCCTCATTACTAATAGCGTTTTCTTTTCTGGCTAAAGTGTTACGCTTTTTGTACGCCGCCCAAGGGTTGTTATATTTCATTCTTTTGTGAAAATTGTTGCCTGCTCGCGACGCAAAAGCGTCACACTTTTACCCTGTATAAAATGGCGGTGTGGCAGTGCAACTCTGTGGAACTCTCAATTCGCTCTTAAGTTCCACATATACTCTGTTAATATGAGTGAATATGGTGATTTGAAATGTTCTTTGTATGCACTATAAATGTTGAACATTTTCTGGGGTAGGAGTAAAGGCTCCATTACTGATACTTAGCATAGGCTTGAATTGACTTGAGAACTGTCACTTACAGTTCTGTTAAATGAACAGTACATGTTACTGATTACTCAAAACTTGGCAACACTTAACTTGACTTAGAAGTCTGTTGAATTTTGATTTTCTATGTAAGTTCTAAGTGACGTTTACATTTTGAGATGCCATTTGTTTGTTTCCATGTCATTTTAACATTTTGTCATACAAATTGACATTTATTTCAAAGTAAATTTCAAACCTGATTATGATGCCAGATTGTATGCGCTAAGTGGAGTATAATCGTGGCTAAGTTGCCAAGTTTACGCCAAGTCAAGTCAAGTCTATGCTAAGTATCAGTAATGGAGCCTTAACTCTATTAAGGCTTTACCATTTACTTAGGCAACAATTTATTTTTTTTAATTTTATTAGTACTCAAAGCAGATCTCTGGTAGGTATGTTGTTTAGAGAGTTTTATAGTTGTTTGATTTGTTGTGTAGTACTCTCACTGGCGGGTTCGTAGTGCATTTTACCCGGAAAGAAAACTATTTATGCCAGAAATATCCCTGGGTGGCTACAAAATCTGATCTTCAATGAAAGCAAAATATCTAGGGGTTACACTGGACACAACCCTCACGTGAAATGCACATCTAGATGCTACCTTAAATAAAGCAACACGAGCTTTTCTTCGCCTACACTCGATTCTATGGCAAAACATGGGGGCTATCTCCCAAAATGGCATACTGGACGTTTAATACTGTTGTGAAGCCAATGGCCCCCAATTGGGTGTCTGAAGACCACGCAAAGAATAGCAAAAACAAAATTAAGCAAACGCCATCGACTAGTTTGTATTGGCATAACGGGGGCGATGAGAACGTTCCCTGCAGATGCACTTAGTGCCTTAGTGTGATTACCATCCTTCCCTATTCTAATAGTGAAAGGCGCAGCACTTGTTGCACTTAGACTTCAAAATATCTCCCAATTAGAAAGCGGAAACATGACAGAGCATATGAAAGCAATACGAAAATTCATAGGAAGTCCTGTATTGTAACTATGTCATGCAATGCCTCTACGTTCAGAATCTCAAGAAATTTTGAGGTGTTCACTGTGGAAGGAGCTTTTTGGGAAAAAGGGAGTCCATATACTGTCACTGACTCAGAGATCTGGTTCACGGATGAATCAAAACTTGATGACGAAAAAACGAGAGCTTTCGCTTTTTTGAGCTGGAGGATGAAACGCTGGTTCACATTCTCTGCGAATGCGTCGCTCTGACTAGGCTGATATTCCCATCTAGGTAACGTGGCTCTTAATCGGTATCAATGGCGCTCTGAAAACAACACCTACCTTGACATTGAATGTCATGCTGAACATACATCCAATAGATATTGCGGGAAAGGCAGCCGCAGCCCGGTCCTTGGTCAGGCTTCGTGATATGGGTTATGGGCTTTCTGACTTCGGATACTCTAGCCTTCTTACCAGTTTCGACTTTATCCCGACAGGACGTATGGATTGTATGCCGATAACCGCTCCCTATGCAACCTTCAACCCCAGTCATTCCTCCGAGGGAGGAGTGGGAAAGAGGAATTATCTGGGGCATGGGACCGGTTAACTTGTTCACGGATGGGTCGAAGTTGGACGTAAAGGTTGGTGGGGGGTCTTTTGTCAAGAGCTAAATGTAAGCCGCAAGTTTAAGTTGACTGATCACTGCAGTGTATTCCAAGCAGAAGTTGCTGCGATTAAGGATGCGATGGATGAAATCCAGTGCTACTACGGTTAGGGAATTTAACATCTACTCTGATGGCCAAGCGGCTATAAAGGCCTTGAGCTCAATTACAGTTTATTATTTAACAATTAAGATTATCTGGGTCCTGGGCCATAGTGATATTTCGGGTAACTGTCAAGCGGATCTCATGGCCCGAATCGGTACAACTGAACCGAATGAAGATGGCTGTAGGGATTTCGGGATTCCGCTAGCCACCTGTGGATTGCTCATATATAGCTGGGCCTCGAATCAACTCAGCAAACGTTGGGCGGACACTACGTCTTGCGGGGTAGCAAGATCTTTCTGGCCGAAAGTGGATGGCAGGATTCAATAATAATTGAAATAATTGGATTCAATAAGGCTCACCTATCAAAGGTCATTGGGGTCACTGTCCCATGGGTATCCATGCGGTACGTCTCAATATATTGAAAACTCCATCCTGCTGCAGCTGCATGGAGGATGATGAGGTGGAATCACCAAATAAACTTTATGCTTGATTGCCCAGAACTAGGCGAAAGTATTTCGGTCGCGACTCACTTGGATCTCCCGAGGTGCTATGCAAGGGTGCGATCGGTATCACTCGGAACTTTATCGTTGCTACCCAACGGGTCTCTAAGTAGTTATATCTACGTCACCGTTATTTTAGTTTATTATATGTGGTATATATGCTGATGACATTGATATCATCGGCCTAAACACCCGCGCTGTTAGTTCTGCTTACTCCAAACTGAAAAAGAAGCGGTAAAGATGGGTTTGATGGTGAATGAGGACAAAACGAAGTACCTGCTGTCATCGAGCAAAGAGTCAGCGCATATGTGCCTTGGCAACCACGCTACTGTTGGCAGCCATAATTTCGAAATAGTAAAATACTTCGTTTATTTGGGAACCAGCAGCAACACTAGCAACAACATCAGCACTGAAACCCAGCGAAGAATCAATCTTGCCAATAAATGCTACTTTGGACTAGGTAGGCAATTGAAAAGTAAAGTCCTCTCTCGGCGAACGAAAATCATACTCTACAAGTCACTTATCGTACCCGTCCTGCTATATGGGGCAGAAGCATGGACCATGACAACAGCAGATGAACCGGCTTTGGGAGTGTTCGAGAGAAAAGTTCTTCGAAAGATTTATGGACCTCTACGCGTTGGCGATGGCGAGTACCGAAGAAGATTTAATGATGAGCTGTACGAGCTATACGCAGACATCAACATAGTACAGCGAATTAAAACGCAGCGGCTGCGCTGGCTAGGCCATGTTATGCGAATGAAAGATGATGCTCCGGCCAAGAAAGTGTTTCTATCGGAACCCGCCTATGGAAGCAGAGGTAGAGGGCGGCCCCCACTCCGTTGGAAGGAACAGGTGGAAACGATTTAAACTCCCTTGGTGTGACCAATTGGCGCCGGTTGGCGGAGCGAAGGAGCGACTGGCGCGCCTTGTTGGACGGCCATAACCGTTTAGACGGTTAAGCGCCAATTAAGTAAGTAAGTAATATGTGGTATCACAACGGACCTTCATGTTGCCCAAGTGAGCTTCCCTTATCAGGGAAGCTACCACCAAACCTAACCTAACGTGGCTCTTAATCCCTTCGTTGTATGGAGTAAAAATCCTGAAAAGCTACTTAAGTACAATTAAAGTCTCTACATACAGTAATGGGCTGAAAGTACAAGAATAGCATATTCAAATCCTAGGTATCCAAAAATTTTAATTAATATTTCCTATCGCAATGAGAGCACAATTGTGCTATGAATTACAGACCCCTGATCTAAATAAAGGTCGCAGTGCACCGTTGCCGAATAATAATAATAACACTGGCCGACGGCCAAAATTTACCAGAGACGCCGTTATGAAATTCGTATGTGAAGCCACCCCCTGATTTCGAAAATCGAGTTCGTTTTTGATTCTATGTTACCGTTTTTGAGATATTTGCCATTTACCGTTATTCGAAAAAACCAAAAAGATGTCTCCCTTTAATTACGTATATCTCACGAACGGGTCAAGCAAAAAAATTTACAGAATCGGAAAGACGATAAAATTTGCTATAAATGCATCATACATTGTTTTTTGCTCAACCAGATAGTTTTCGAGATATTGGCTTATCATTTCAGATTTTCGTTTTTTTTTATGAAAAAATATGAAAACAAGTAAGGAAGGTTAAGTTCGGGTGTAACCGAACATTACATACTCAGTTGAGAGCTATGGTGACAACATAAGGGAAAATAACCATGTAGGAAAATGAACCGAGGGAAACCCTGGAATGTGTTTGTATGACATTTGTATCAAATGAAAGGCATTAAAGAGTATTTTATGAGGGAGTGGGCCATAGTTCTATAGGTGGACGCCATTTAGGGATATCGCCATAAAGGTGGATCAGGGTTGACTCTAGAATTTGTTTGTACGATATGGGTATCAAATGAAAGGAGTTAAAGAGTATTTTATGAAGGAGTGGGCCATAGTTCTATAGGTGGACGCCATTTAGGGATATCGCCATAAAGGTGGATCAGGGTTGACTCTAGAATTTGTTTGTACAATATGGGTATCAAATGAAAGGTGTTAAAGAGTATTTTATGAGGTAGTGGGCTATAGTTCTATAGGTGGACGCCATTTAGGGATATAGCCATAAAGGTGGATCAGGGTTGACTCTAGAATGCGTTTGTACGATATGGGTATCAAATGAAAGGTGTTAATGAGTATTTTAAAAGGGAGTAATCCTTAGTTCCATAGGTGGACGCCGTTTCGAAATATCGACATAAAAGTGGACCAGGGGTGACCCTAGAATTTGTTTGTACAATATGGGTATGAAAAGAAAGGTGTTAATGAGTATTTTAAAAGGGAGTAATCATTAGTTCCATAGGTGGACGCCGTTTCGAGATATCGCCATAAAGGTGGACCAGGGGTGACCCTAGAATTTGTTTGTACAATATGGGTATCAAAAGAAAGGTGTTAATGAGTATTTTAAAAGGGAGTGATGCTTAGTTCCACAGGTGGACGCCGTTTCGAGATATCGCCATAAAGGTGGACCAGGGTGACCCTAGAATTTGTTTGTACGATATGGGTATCAAAGAAAGGTATTAATGAGTATTTTAAAAGGGAGTGATGCTTAGTTCCATAGGTGGACGCCGTTTCGAGATATCGCCATAAAGGTGGACCAGGGTGACCCTAGAATTTGTTTGTACGATATGGGTATCAAAAGAAAGGTATTAATGAGTATTTTAAAAGGGAGTGATCCTTAGTTCCATAGGTGGACGCCGTTTCGAGATATCGCCATAAAGGTGGACCAGGGGTGACTCTAGAATTTGTTTGTACGATATGGGTATCAAAGAAAGGTGTTAATGAGTATTTTAAAAGGGAGTAATCCTTAGTTCCATAGGTGGACGCCGTTTCGAGATATCGCCGTAAGGTGGACCAGGGGTGACCCTAGAATTTGTTTGTACAATATGGGTATCAAACGAAAGGTGTAATGAGTATTTTAAAACGGAGTAATCCTTAGTTCCATAGGTGGACGCCGTTTCGAGATATCGCCATAAAGGTGGACCAGGAGTGACCCTAGAATTTGTTTGTACAATATGGGTATCAAAAGAAAGGTGTTAATGAGTATTTTAAAAGGGAGTATCCTTAGTTCCATAGGGGACGCCGTTTCGAGATATCGCCACAAAGGTGGACCAGGGGTGACCCTAGAATTTGTTTGTACATATGAGTATCAAATGAAAGGTGTTAATGAGTATTTAAAAGGGAGTGATGCTTAGTTCCACAGGTGGACGCCCGTTTCGAGATATCGCCATAAAGGTGGACCAGGTGTGACCCTAGAATGCGTTTGTACAATATGGGTATCAAACGAAAGATGTTAATGAGTATTTTAAAAGGGAGTAATCCTTAGTTCCATAGGTGGACGCCGTTTCGAGATATCGCCATAAAGGTGGACCAGGGGTGACCCTAGAATTTGTTTGTACAATATGGGTATCAAATGAAAGGTATTAATGAGTATTTTAAAAGGGAGTGGTGCTTAGTTCTATAGGTGGACGCCGTTTCGAGATATCGCATAAAGGTGGACCAGGGGTGACCTAGAATTTGTTTGTACGATATGGGTATCAAATTAAAGGTATAATGAGATTTTTGTTACCGATCAGTTTGTTTGGCATGCAGATTTTTAATTTTTATAAGCTTTTCTGATATAATTGTTTGATAGTGCGAATAAAAGAGACTTATCCACTTATAACTCAACGTTTCGCCCATTTCCTTGGCATCATCAGGAGTTGAGATATCTATATTTATTAATATAGAAAGCGAACATTACAATAAGTTTTTATTTTTTACATCCATATATGTAGAGATATGTAGGAGACGGTGAACATGATTACACATCAAACAAAATACACTTGACAATAATGTTAATTTTGCACTTACTTACATAAAAATGTGTTGCTTTAAATATTCAAATATGTGTAAAACCATTAAAACTATTAAAACTAAATCAAAAATCGATAACCATCGTTTTCTGTGGTAACTTGTCACTATAAATGTCTATAAACATAATAAATATGAAGCGGCAATATTGTCAGTGTCTTCTCTTCTGTTAATCGTATGTTCTCTTTTTGAAGTATTCGAAGGCTCTCTATGGTGTATCTCGTTTTTCTCTTTTCTCGTGTGTCCAATATTCTGTATTTGCAAAGTCAGCTGTGTGGTTGTTGTTACGCGTGTTGAGATAAAGCTGTGCTTGTTTTTGTTTGCGTATGTCGGCTTCGTGTTCAGCTAATCGCGTACCTAGTGTTCTTTTTGTTGTGCCAATGTACACTTTGTTGCAGTTTTCGCTGTCGTTACCTTTGCACTGTATTTCATATACTACATACTTGTTGTTGGATATCTATAGGCTTTTTGTTTTAGTGAAAACACGTCGCTAGAGGCGCAATCGATTTGAATGCCAAGTTGTGTGGGATGTCTCTTATTATATGATCAATGTGCAAGACTTTCTGTCAGCCTGGGAATGTATGTGACACTGAAGTACGCTTTGTTTGGTTATCTATATTTGGGGTTTGTTTGTTGTGTTTTTTATGTCCATTAGTTTTTGTCGATTAGATTGGTTATTAAGTAGTCAGGGTAGTTATTCTTTTAAGCGTGTTTTAATATTTCTTAAATTTCTACATTGGTCTCATGACACTGTGATGGCTTATTGATAATACTTTATGTATAAATTATTTGCTGTATTAATTTTATATTTAAAGGGCTGAGAAGAAAAAATAGTTCATTAGGACGCCAGAAGCCGTTGGTTTAGAGTACCAATCTAAAATCAAATATTGTTGTTGTTGTGAATGCGGGTGTCCAAGAAAGGGATACTGCCATTTACTTCTTTCTCTATAGTAAATTTTAACTTGTTGTGGTATTTGTTGAGTGTATCTAAAATTATATTTGCGTCGTCCTTTTCAATAATCGCGAAGATGCGTCCTACGTATTTGACTAGAAATTTATGTATGCTCGTGTTGTTTTTGGAGTCCATGAATGTGATAGTTGAGTACATCTGTCGCATGACTATGTAGGTCATAGTGGGGAGATTGAGGGTTGGCATGGGCACTGCCATAGTACAGTTTGTGTGTATACATTTGTCGTCGTGTGTGTCCCATACGTGAAGTAATTGTTATCTTGAGGCAGAAATCTGATATGCTTTGGAACTTGGCTCTTTGATATAGTCGTGTTTTTGCATGTTCTTCCATGTATCCGCATTCTGATTTTGTGATCTGGACTAAATTTGTTGGTAGCTTGGTGAACAAGGAGTATCAACATCGAACGGACACTATAACACATCTTTTTCACACATTTATATTGTTTAGTGTCTTTCATTTTAATTCTATATGTAGTTTTTATATGTTGAGTTCAGGCGAAATGCAACGATATCAGTATTTTTTCCTATACAATTTGGAGAGCTGCTAGATAATATGGGACATTGGTGGCGACGAATACAATTGGCCGTATGGGGTACAATTTTCTTTCCTGTTTCTAGTTTGTGATTTTGGTAGGCCCATATAAAGACGAGGGCAGTTGCTGCCGTGCTCCTCAATTGTTGTTTTTCTCTGAGCTAATGTGTTGCCTTTATATAGTTCGTACATAACTATGTGGTTGTTTTTACTTTGTAGTGTGTTTGTTGGATCGCCTCTACTACTTTGTAAGTATTCTTGTCTCCGCAGTAGATTTTCCTATTTAGTGTGGTAGTCCATTTTGTAGAGTGCTATCTAGTTTGTTTCTTTGGTCGCTGTCTGTGATGACTACGTCGTCTTTGTGTGTCTTAAGGAACGCTTTTGTTTTCGCTATATGTTTCTCTAATATGAATTTTTCACAGATATTGGGCTTCTGATGTTGCGCTAAAATTCTATAATTCTGTTGCTGAGTTAGTTTCTTGCTACTTCTTATGCTTTTTTCTGTTTCTAAAGTCTTCAAAACTTGTTCGCATTTCGGCTATGTGTTTGGACTATGAGGAAAAATTGTTGTGTAGTTGCAATGTAAATGTTTTGCATAAAGACTAAGTACGCCACATTGACATCGGCTCAGGGAAGCTTCTATATTTGTAGCGTTGACAAACCATTCAGAGTTAAAGGCTGACGCCTAATTTCGGGAATTTGCTCGTGTTTGGCTTATGAATTTTGGAGAAATGGTTGTTTCAATTTGTTTACGACATATTACTTAGAGAGTTTGCTTGACAACTGTTGGTTTTTTGCTCACCTCCTATTCACTCGTCTTCGCCTAGTATTGACATATATATCTAATATCACCAGCATTCTTCTCTCCTTCTATAGTCTCACTCTTCTCCTACACTTATACGGAGGTGGGGGGGGGGGGGTGGGGGGTAATAAGCGTATAGGGGGGTCTCTTTCATCATTCTCGTTTGCCTTCCCATCTCTCTTTCCTCCTTATCTTTTGGGTGGTGGGGGGGGAGACTATTTTGGAGGCGGAGGGGGGTTGGGGGGGGTATGTTGTATACCGGAGTAATTACTCTGGGGTCTTCAGGCGCAGGGGGATGCGGATGAAGAGAGGGGGATGGAAGGGTGGGCGAGGAGCAGGGGGTTAAGAGGAGCGGGGGGGGGGGGGGGCGGAGCGGGGGGGGGGGGGCCTTGGAGGTTTTGTAGTTTTGCGCGAGAGCTGAGTGGTTCGGGTTGGGGGGTGGGGGGGGGGGGTGGGTCCGGGGGGAGAATGGGTTTTGGTGGAGAACAGAGGCGCCCGCCTGGAGCGCAGGGGTGAGGAGGCGCATGTTCTAGAGAGAGGACGAGAAGCGATTACGCACGGCCCTGGTGTTGGGAGAGGAGGGGACGGGCCGTACAGAAACAAGGGGGGATGGACGTAAAGGGGTGCGCAGAGGGCGACAGGGACGAGGGTAAAAGGGGAGTTGGGATACAGGCGTAGGCGCAAACAATCAGACCCCGCACTCTGCCATTATCTACGGGCACTGCGAAGGGAAGTGTTAAGAGCGGAGCGGCTGGGTGTTGTTAGTTGGTTAGGAAAGGTGTACATTGGCTTACGGGGTGCGTGTTAAGGGACGA
>JARSSU010038632.1:0-12326 GCA_029619165.1 Eurosta solidaginis
CTGCTCACCATAAGTATACCAAAATGATCAGGGACGAGATTAAGTTGATTAGCATGTCCGTCCTGTCCGTCACGTCCGTCCGGCAATTTTGAGTCGGACAGGGTATGCATGAAATTTAAAATCAAATGAAAATTTTAAGTCAGGTCATAAAAAAACCGTAAAAATCAGTCAAAAACTCAAATTCTGCAGGCTCGAAAACTATTTTTTGGGTATGCTTGGTGGAACTTTGTTTTTTCCTGAGCCAAAATCGATCGAAAAATCAATTGCGCGATATGGGTTAACTGCGTACATGCAAATCAAACCCGCTTAAGATACATACCTTGTTACATTACTAGCTAAATCACCTATGATACATGCGCATCTAGTTAGCCGGATACGACTCGACATCATATACAAAATGTGGTAAAATAGCTGCATAGCGAGGTTTTCGACGTGGTTTCTGTGTAAACACAGGCAGCAATCTTAACTACGCAAAGTACATAATATACTACCAATTTGTTATATGATCACAAACAGCTTCAGCTCATTATTATAAATACACAGGGTTTTTAGTTTGTCAGTAGTCGCCAGGGTAGTTGTGCCGATGAACAACGGCGGGATATTATGGGATCCAATTCATTATACATATATGAATGCCATTACGATGTACCATGCATTAAACATAATCATTCCTCTGAGCCCTGGAAACATATGCAGATAGATCGCTATTCACTCTAAAGCATAAGTTCTTACTACGAGACCAATTCGACTTGAAGAGATCGTGACGGACTTATTTTGCTGAGGTATGCCAGTCCCGTCCAGGGTTCCTACAGCTGATGGGAGAGAACTATTCGATTGATACGAAATCGAATAAAAGAAGTAGTCGGAACTACGTTATAAATGTATTGAAAATTAAAGTGTCCTTATAGCTACTCTATCTCTGGCCCTGTCGCGATACGAGTAGCTGAGGTAGGAGAACCCACTACCAAGACTCTCCGTCAGTGTCGTAGACATCTCTACTGAATATCTCCTAGCCTCTGAGTCTACAAGCTATTTGTCGCCTTAGCATACGATCTGTGGACGTAGGCGGACGGGTCCGTTCTAAAAAGAATTCATTAGTAACAATTCTTCGTTATATATATATGTAGGACTGCGCGCAGCCGCTCAGTAATTTACAATAACAAGTATTCAAATGAAAAATCGAATACTAGTCTAACGCTACTTAGTTAGGCATACATACGCTTACCTGTAACATACGTTTTCTCCCTTCGTCCACTATATCAGCCTATCGGTTCGTACATATATTATCTATATATGATGCATACTTCGATCATGTAGATAATCCGCTATCCCGACATTAGTTTTTACCCCAATTCTCGGGCAGACCTCCTACTAACATAAAACCAGTGTACCTAGTGTCGACATCTCTGTTGTGTGTATGCCTGCACGGGTTTTCTAACCTCGCTTACCGATGAATTCACCATTTGTGCTTATGCGTGTGTTTGCTGTCGCTGATGCTGCTGGGGCGTGGGCGCTCGGCCCCGCTTGATGCTTTCGACTTCTGTGTACGGCGTGCGTTGGTGTGTCGTATGCTTGGGCGTAAGTATGTATCAGCAAAATCCATTAGTACCGGCGCTTATTTTGGCGACTTGCTGCTGATCTCCGTATTCGTATTACATGTAGGTTTTATTTAGTTGAGTTTCTTGTCGTTGCCAAACGTCGCTTTGGTGGATGCGCAAAAGGTGGTTGACCGGCCGCAAATTATGTTTGATGCTAGCAACTCCCTGTCCTAATGTTTTAGTGTATGTAGGGTATATTCGGAAATTGTATGTGGGCGAAATGTAAAATATTTTGTTGCGCGCAAAAGTGCGCAGTCTGATGTGTCCTGCAATTTAGTAATATTATTCAACTATATCAACGAGAATATATATATTTTGAGGTGTAATCATAAAGCTATAGTACATGTCGTAACAAAATGTATAAATGCTGACATTTGGCGGCGTTATATAATTCAATATGTATAAACTCGTAGGTTGAAAATAATAGGTAAGTATTAGTTGTGAGAGTACCAACACCGCGGTTTTGGCGGCCTCACAGATATAATGGATGTCGTCAGCATCATCGCATGATACACTCACAAATTTGCACACAGAAACACATCATTATAACAAGCATACTAAATTAAAGCGGACAAGATAGATCCCTGTGGGACACCAGCTGTGATACGCTTGAATCTGTGATGATGTTAGTAATACTATTGACTTCTACAAATTGTAACGTTAACGTACAATAACGTAATCCCCTGTATTCCTATCACCTAAACTGAACCTTCCTGCTCACGTATTTTGCTATAGCATAGCCAACAACCACTTCTTTATAGCATATTCAACAACCAACGAAATTGCGAACAATGCAAACCACAAGATAACGGAGCGTGAATTCTCAACAGTTTGTTGTCACTCACCCATATAAACGCTGAAATGCATTTTTGCAATTCAGTCCATTCTGCAGTGAGCCAGCGGGAGTGGTGTACCGTTTAAAGACAAAATTGACCACTCCTGCTAGCAGCTGAGTGGACGGGGCAGCTGTCATGGCGCGGGTCACCTTCACCAGGTAGGACGAGCGGGGCGGATGTCCTTTGTGCTAGGGCCACCGTCGCTGTTGAGTGAGCGGCCCGACGCCCTAAAGACTACATAACACCCTCTCAGCTATGGCTCGGCTAGTTTCTGAGTGGAAGGGGAGCCGTCATGGCACGGAGTCACCTTCACCGGGTAAGGACGAGCGGGGCGGATGCCTTCTGTGCTATGCCACCGTCGCCCCCTGGGTGTTGAGCGGCCCGCCGCCTAATGACTACATCTCAACTCTGGGTTCCGCCGCGAGTCGATTCGTGCGCAAATAAGGGGCTACCGCTGTGCCGTTAGGTGCACTTCCCCTCGCGCACGGATCGATCACGGTGTATCGGCTGGTACAGCCCCGCCCCTCTTACGCACTTGCTATAAGCGTGCAACTAGGAGAGGCGGGCGTGTGTCCAGCAGTTGATGAAACCAGCACTAACGAGTCTCACAGTCTCTTCGCAGGTAAACTGACCCGCGACGACCCAAGCGTGCCGAAGAAGAGCGATTAGCGGATCACGCGAAGCGACCGACCATACACCAGCACCGTGGTACGCTTCATCACAAACGCCGGAACACGCAGACGTCTGTCAGGTAAACCCCGTCGTCCGGCCTCTCTCTCTCTCTCTCGCTGGCCTGGTACGCGCTCCGAGCCCACCGCCGCTATCGTCCGCACCGTCGCCCCTCTCTGGTGCCTACCTCTGCTACGACAGACGTGGCCAGTCGCATCTACCGCCGTTAAGCCGCTGTATCCGTCCCGCCGCTGCTACGACGTACCGTGGCCGTTCGCATCCTACCGCCGTAACGCCGCCGCTGCATCCGTCACGCCGCTGCTACGACAGACCGTTGGCCGCTCGCCATCTACCGCCGTTGAGCCGCTCTGTATCCGTCCCACGCGATGCTACGACGACCGTGGCCGTTCGCCATCCTACGGCGTTGAGCCGCTGCATCCGTCACGCCGCTGCTACGACGACCGTTGCCGCACGCATCCTACCGCCGTTTAAGTCCGCTGCACCTCACGTCGCTGCTACAACAGGTACCGTTAGGCCGGTATCGCCAGTCCTACTCGCAGTTAGCCGCTGCAGCAACGTCCATCCAGTTCGATGGTGCCTTGTCACTTGTCTATACCGCTACAACCATCCGTCTCCGCTAAATATGCGCCGTCAGCACTGCGCTGCTACACGTACCAAAATCCGCCGATCAATACTGTCCGCCGACGCCGCCGCGCTGATCCCAGCAGGCCTGCTCCCGGACAACGTACCATCCCGCCCGCTACGCACCGCCGCTAAACAACCTTACCGACCCTCGCTTACTAATAAGCTATAGCCACCGCCTCCCTCTTTTGCACGGAAAGCTGCTGTCTGCCTAACATCCCAGCCGGTGGTGCGTGCGTTCGTCAACATAAATCCGTGTATTTATCAGTAGGGGTTGTGGGACCTTACTCGACTATGGATGACTGAGGTACCCCAGCCTTAGACCAAACCCACCAATTAAAATCTTCCATAGATAGCTTGATAAAGTTCGTGAGCATTCAGAGAATCCAAAAAAAGTGTACTGAGTTCCAACACAATAAGGGTTGGTTAACTGAGTGGAAATCTTTAGAGAAATATAAGAGACAGAGAATAGTAAGATCTCCAATACACATATGGCACCTAAGATCAATAATTTCAGCATAGCAGTAGTAGCGCAACGCGCTGGGTCTAAATCCAGACTGCAATTGAGAAGAAAGTTAATATGCTGAATTGTACCCGCGATTTGGGCTGGCCACAAACGTTCGCCAAGACCATTAAAAACAAGATGGTACGATAATAACAGGGGCCTATAGCCCAAAACGGTGACGCAAGGATTTTTGTATGACCAAATAACTGCCTTTTCCAGGCATCGGAAAAGTATGCAGTCGTGAAACAGTGGTTAATTGTAGTGTTCAAAGCACTTATAATAAAGGGAAGACAATATTACATATGTGATGTAATCCCATCATCCAACTGCTGGACTAATGAAATAATAGCACTGTTAACATCATGTTCACTAATGCATGGAACTCAAAGGATGTTAACACCTACAGTACGCCATACAAATTATCCGTATAGAGTTACGTGGTGCCGATCACCGAAACGGTTATAAAAAAAGTATTAGGCAAAAGGGTCAAGTCGGGATTAACGCTCATTATTGGGAAATGTAGTGCAGCTTTTTAGGTTAATCCGCAGCTTCTTAGATGGGAAGAAAGGGTTATTTTTGTTTGGCAGAGCACTTTTATCGCTGCCTGATAACGGTGTTGCTGTATTCGTGCAACTTTACTACGCCAATTAGTAGCTGAGTTCGACCCCTCATTGGCATGCAACTTTGCTAGCTATGAATAGACACCTCTTACTTTATTATTGAACCATGGGCAGACTCACTAATCAAACAGCTGTACGAAGAGGGACAGTTACAAAAGAGGGCAACCAAATTATATTGAGGAATCAAGCTGATGTCTGCAGTCTCGTTAGTTCCCAACATTCATTCAATAACAGATTACATTCAGTAAATAAAGCACGAAAACACCAGAATGAAAATCACGGTATGAAAACACAAGGGAAAAACAACACCACAGGAGGACGTTTCAAATACTAACATCAAGAATACAAATAATCAAGTCATGGCCCGATATAAAAAAAACAGTGGTCAATTATAGGACAAGTGATAAGTCAGAAATAATGAAATAATCTAAAAGGCTAGGTCTAGAATTACTTGGCATTGGTAGCCATTTCTTCATAACAATGGCTAACAGTGCTGATATTGATACGCAATTTGATACTACTAGAATCTCTGTCAAGTAGATTGACATATTAAAATACGCCACATATAAGAACAAACTATTCATAATCACTAATGTAATGGCGGGTTCGTAAACTTTTTGTATACTTTTTTTCGATAGATTAGGCTTATTCCACTGTCCTTAGCAGTTCTTATTGTTCAGTTAGTTCAAACGAATATGTAATTTGATCTGCATTTAAATTGTGGCAGGTTAATGAGTCTGCTTTAATGTGATCGGGAAACTCAGGAGATATTTTACTTATTTGTATGCTTCATCAGCTTTGGGTTTAGGTTTTTAAAAGGGGTTTAGGGTAGAAGGTTTAAAGTACTTGAAATTTATATGCGTGCTGCGCATTCAAACTGCCTATATTTAACTTTCATACAGCCCTGTATTATAGTGGCTATTGCGTATGACTAATAGGCCCGACTACTATTTTAAATTAATATTTTGACATTTCTAGTTATAAATTGAATCTAATTAATTTTTGAACTTATTGTACAGAGTGTGGTCTAAAAATGAACTTTTTAATGCTCTTTTTTTCTACTTCGTACGGTTTAGTTTGTGTCATTTCAACTTTTTGCTAAAAAGAAATTTGTTAACCCTACCGTCACAGGGACGCTCAATTATCTAAAGATTAAAATATATTAATAATGTGTCCAACTTGCTTGCCAGTTTTTCTCAGTCTGGTAATGTTCTGCCATGTAAAGGGTTTATTAAATATATTAGGTTGATGTGGTAATGTTTCCTCAAGTGTATGCGCATATTCATATTTCCATCAATATTCCACTTCTTATGCATCACAAATTCATTTCATATACCATCCATTATGTTGCTAAGTAATGTGCTGCATTTATTGTTGTTGCTGTTGTTGAAAAAGGATTTGGTCGCCTGTTTGTTTAGGTCGATCCATCAATCTCTAGCTTCCAATACTTTGCGTTTGTTTAAATAATTTGTGGGTTATACCATGATCCGTGGAATATCCTCTAGCCAGTTGTGGCTCTTATTTTATACTTAAAAGAAACTTGTTTAAACTGGCAGGATCTCTGTTCAGTTAGATTATGTTTTGCAGTTTTGCAGATTTTAAATCGTAGACTGGCAAGATCTTCCTCCAACTATGATTTTTAGCAGTTTTGCCAATTCAAATCTAGTCCGGCAGGATAGCCATGTAGTGTGTTGATAGTAAGTAAACAAAAGTAAGATCAGTAGCGCTAATGCTCAGCGCAGACATCAGAATTCCCTTTATTCGTGAATACTTTCTATTTTGTACAAAAGTTCTTATACCTATACATATATACATTCTTACATTAATAATTACATACAAGAGGTGCATGACTCAATAGTAAAAATGCTATCAGCGAATTATATATTGACCTACATATTGTCAAATGATTCCTACTGAGCAATTGGGTAGACGCATTAATGCATTAGGTGACTTAGTGAAAGCGAAATGAACTTATGTTAGTTACCTGGTCAATGAACGGCGTTTGTAATGTTAAGCGTGTTTGAAATAGGGTGAATTCACGCGATACTACAGAAGTAGAAAATTGTTCAGACATAGCTGCGCAGATAGATCCATTCGAAGTTGCTAAGCCTTTATCATCAGTACGATACTTACTATTCCAAAAACAAATAAAATTTTCAATTATAGAAAAATTAAAAAACATAATCATTACAAAAATTATTGTTCTGGTCTTGAGCTCGTTTCGAACCTGAATACGAAATGTTTTGCTCGTCTGCTTTATATTAGTTTCAGCCAAAACGAGAAGATCTATACATTATATCAGTGAGCTATTCAGCAAGGAACGCATGCAAATTCTTTTCTAGGGATCTGATATTGAGTAAATGCAGCGAAGTGAATGTTATTAAGCTTATTGTACTATTTCATTAAAATTTGAATATCTCTGTTAGTGATCCTGTTCATAATTGAGTGGTATGAAAAAGTGGGAGATCAATATGTAATATATAATAAGAATTAATTAAAAGTGAATTAAAACATAACTACGTTTAAGACGGATGGGAATTAAATAATTAAACCTATATCTAATCTGTATTATCTAATAACTATTATTCTCCTCTTTCCTTGATTTTCCCAGACAAACTTCCAACCGAAGGCCGTGCTTTATTTTTGCTGTCCATAACAGTCGTCGTGCTGTAAGCTGATTGCTGACAACATTTTGAATATCAGATATTGCATGCGCGAACTTCGGTGAAAGCAGCGGAGCGTAACAAATTCTAGTAGGTCACTTTCACCACACCAAAACTTAACACAATTTTAACATATTTAAGCACAGAATACACTGATTGGAGTTTTAGTGAGTAAAAGTTAAATTCTGAACACATTAGTCGAATAAAAAGTGTACAAATAATTATTAAATAAAAATACAGACAGTGGTAGTTAACAAATTCTGCTGTGGTAAGTGGTGAATGTGACCTACTAGAATTTTGTGAAGCTTGCCTCACACGATTTTCGTCTATGCAATGTCCTCTATATTATATCGTTTCTGTTGCTGATGTAAATTCTCTTATCTGCACTCGCATTGTTTTCAATAGCACTGGGATTTGATCTTCTTTCCCGTAATTTCAGTAGAAGCACTTTTCTTCTTGCGTACTGAAGAGAACTTAATAACTATGTGTTGTTTTTTGTTTCATTCGATATGCATCATCAATGTCATATGCGTCCAAATTTGTGTTAGCAATATTCGCAAAGTGCTGCACTATTGATACCAGGTTTTCCTTGCCCTTTCTATCATATTACTTATAACATATTTCTCTCAGAGAGCGCTGCTCCAGTCGTCGATTTTCATTATACGCCTTTCTCCGTATATTTGCCTATCTGTTTTGTTAGCTGTATATTGAGGTATTGAGCTGTGTTGTTGTATCGAATATTTCTTTCTTCGGTTGGCTCCTGTATCTGTGAGATCTTTTTTGTTAAGTCTTTCAATAAGGCGCTTTATTTCTTCAGTATCGTTTCAGCTCACCCACGTAAGACATGACAGAATCTTTTATTTTTTATGTCTGAAAGGACTGGGTATTCAATATTACATATTTTCTACCGGCTTTTTGCTGATGCCTCGGCTGATATATGGTGTGGGTAAAAGGTTTTTCCACAAACACCAGGAGCATCTAAGAAAATGCTTGACCTCTTTTGTTTTCAATGCTGTCAACGATTTTATCATATGTCAGCTGCTGATCCGGACATTTCGATATATTAGCTTGAAGGTAGTCTTTATAGAATTTAAGTCACATGGCGCCTCATGATTGTCTCAAAAGAGTATCCGGTCATTGAATATCACGATTTGGGAAAGCAACCCAAAAACTGGATAAATCTTTTTCGCGAAGACCTATTGCTTTGTCCTCGATGTCAACAAACCTTAAAGAATGTTAACTACTTATTCAATTTATCACATATCGTAAATTTTTTCAAATCTTGATATCTTCAGAAATTTTTAGATCTGGTATCGTTACCACCTTCTGCGTTCATAAAAAGGAAGTCTTCACAGAAGTCATCCTAGAAGGATTCCATAATAACTCAGCATTTAACGGCTGACAAAAAACTATTAAAATGGAAAATAACTCTCTCGCCTTGGCATCGTAATGCAAAAGAGCTGCCTCAGCTATGGCATTTTCCAAGGGTCGTGGTTTTCCAAAAGTTGTAGTTCTCTGCAAGCGGCTTGAAAGGTTGGGAAACCTACACCATACAGTCCTCATGCTTTCAAAAGAGGTAGGAATTCGATATTGGGAAGCAATAAACATATAAAAACATTCCGTTTGATTGGGGTGTACATTGTAAACTCTATCCCAGTGCCGAATCCTTTTTAATCCCTGGGTTACCTCAATAGATTTCCGCGCTTCCTTTGGAAAATTTATTATTGCTCCAGGTAATAAGACGGCACTTCAAGATAAAGAAGTGTTTTCGGCAAAAGCATAGATACCTAGCTAAAAAAATGCCATCAACGTTGGTTTAAGGGGTTTCCAGAAGTCGGTGTACATTATCTTCCGATAAGTACACTCGTTGCCCTATCTCTAAATGCACTGCTAAGTGTACAACAGTTGGATATCGCTCATGGATGGGAAAATCAAAAAAACGCCAGAAAGTCTCTGCAGTGTTTATATAACGACCGTTGACATATTTTTTAATCTCATCCGCACTATTTTGAAAAGAAAATGTAGCTTGATCTGTGCCTTTGTTAACATATTTGCAGGTGTATTTAATTGTGTGAGAGACAAGCTAATACATAAATCGTAGCGCAAGTTGAACTATGTAAACATGCCATTAGGTTAAGTTCTTGCATATGTCGATGTGGAAATGCTATACCAAATGTCAAATAAAGAAACAAAAAGGCGCTCTATTCCGTTTGACAAATTATACGAAGACGACGCTTTTCCCTCTTTTCATTTAGATATATTTAAATAAATCACAGTGGCAACGAGCAGAAAACAATTCAGGCTGATTTATAAATGCGTAGCAAGTTCCTTGTGATCAGCGGATATTAATATTTTGGCAAAATCACGACCAACAATTTTAATATTCCATTTTTGACAACGAAAAAAAACACATGGTTTGTCTTTGAGAAGCAGTTGTTGCAATTCTTCATTGCTACTGACATTGAGGATGTAAAAAAGAAGGAAATATTGTTAACTTCGTTATCCGAAAGTGCGTATACTTTATTGGACAACTTAGTACGTCCGGAGGCGTTGGAAGATGACAGCGTAACTTTGGAAAAGTGTTCTCGATTGTCTGCGAAACCATTATAGGCCAACAACATCTCTGTTTGTGAAGCGTTACAAATTTTTACAATGCTACAAAGCAGTGTCAGAGTCAATAAATGATTGGCAGCTAGAGTGAGAGCGTTGGCGGTAAAGTGTGAGTTTGGCGAAAGTTTAAATATGGCGCTAAGAGACAAATTTGTAATGGGTCTGGAAAAGAGTCCAGCCAGGGACAACATTTTTTTCGTAAATGTAGGCGCAACTTTCGAGAAAGTGGTAGCGATAGCAAATACAGTAGAGTACATTAAGTAACAACAAGGGGGTACTAAGTACACAAGTAAAACAGGAAGGGCGAAAATTTTTTGAAGAACAATCAGAAGTCGCAAGCAGAGCAAAAGAATCAGCAAAAATTGAAAAAAAAGTCACATCAAGGCAGCAAAAACAGCAACGATGCGAAGTGTGCGCTACACTAACATAGCAAAAGCGAATGTAAGTTAAGAATTATAAATGTAATAATTGTAAAAAAGGGGGCACCTAAAAAAAATGTACAAAGAGAAAAGTTGACATTTTTGAATAACGCAGATGAGTTGAGCTTATTCTCACTTAACAAAAAGATAAACAGATTATTGTAAACATTTTTGTTGAAGGTAAGGCTATTGATATGCAGCTCGGCGCAGGTTCAGAAAACAATGTGATATCGGAAGAAACATACAAATCCGATTTAGAAAAAATAAGCTAAAGGAGATATCAATTTTGTTGAAGACATACAACGGTGGCAGTATTATGCCGCTTGGTGAGCAGGGCCGCAGAGAGAAAATCCGGGCCGGGGGCAAAAAAATACGGGCCCCCATACTAAAATAAACATATTCTCAAAATCTAAATTATCATCTTTTACACATTTATATGCATTTGTATATACATGCATATACATGCATACATGTATATTATATTCAATGATATATAGTTACGAACTTTAATTTATCTACACATTCATACAGAACAACATATGAGTAAATATGTTTACATAGAAATATACATATTCTTCATAAAATGCTAATATATTTGTAGAATATAAATTTTTATATTGATTGCGAGAAATATTGCACTTTAAAAATCGGTGAGGTGTGAAAACTAATGAAAAAATAAGTACAGTTTATTACTTATAGAGTTTTATTTAAATATTGCATTAATTGTATGAAATAAATTTCTTTAAATCGCTGTTTACATACGTACATACATACATGTATATCACTGTATAAGAATTTGCATCATACCGAATTTTTTATGCTGCAACAGAAAACGAATTCAACTTTTTACAATTTTTTGAAATTTAAAATGATTGCTAACTACGAAATGTGATTAAAGGTGTGGTTTGTTTATTTTCTGTAAGCAAAAAGTTTGGATAGCATTTTGAGATTCCCGGGCCCCTCCAAAGTCCGGGCCCGGGGTAATGACCCCCCCCTCTCGTCGGGCCTGTTGGTGGGTTGACGTGGATGTACACTTTAAAGAGCAACGCAAAAGCATTTCATTTTTGGTTGTTAAGGCCGGCAGTCCGCCGTTGTTAAGTCACAAGTTCTTACACAACTTCCGTATTGACTTATCTAATTTACATTTTTCTAAACAAATCAGATGCGACTTTAATGCCTTACATAAATTTTCCTAACTATTTGATAAGTCTTTGGGATTATTTAAGAAGGTTTAAGCCCATTCACATGTAGAGAAAGGCACCGAACCGAAATTTTTAGGCCTCGACCATTACCTTTAGCGATTAAAGAAAAAGTTGAGAAGGAGATAGACAAGTTAGTAGAACTGAAAGTTTCGGAGCCAGTAGACTATTGAGAGTGGGGGACACCGATTGTTCCAGATGCAAAAAAAGATGGGGGAATTCGCATATGCGGTGATTTTAAAGTGACCTTAAACCCACATCTGCATGTGGAAAAGTATCCCTTTCCACATATCGAAGAGATTTTTGCCAAGCATGCAGGGCGACGTGAAGTTTGTAAAACTGGATTTAAATCGCAACCAACATCAGGCTTCTGACTCGAAGACTTAAAAAAGTGTTAGCCTTATTAAGTGATGCAGGGTTAAAGTTGGCTAAATCGAAGTGTGAGTTTTTGTTGACGAAATTAAATATTTAGGGCATATTATAAACAAAGAGGGCTTGCATATGGATCCTGATAAAGTAAAAGATATTAGAGGCGCTAAAGAGCCATCAAAACGTGTCAGCAATC
>JARSSU010038633.1:0-35397 GCA_029619165.1 Eurosta solidaginis
TCCATTACACACACGACATCAAACCGCTACACGAGAAAGTACAGGCGATCACAACTTTCCCTTGCCCGAAGCCGCCAAAGAGTTGCGTCGGTTTCTGGCAATGATAAACTTTTATCGTCATTTTTTGCCAAACTCAGTTCATCACCAAATACCACTCGTAAACTAATTCCCGCCAACAAAAAGAACGACAAAACTCGAATTAAATGGACTGACGATACAATTCAGCACTTTAACGCATGTAAACAAGCCTTGGCAAATGCAGTGTTACTAGTCCACCCAGCATCTAATGAGAAAATATCGCTAAGTACGGGCGCAAGCGACACGGCCATCGGCGCAGCTCTTCACCAAATTATTAATGATGAGTTGCAACCTCTAGCATTCTTCAGCCTCAAACTCACGCGCGCAGTATACCTGGCGATCAAACACTTCCGAGACATGCTAGAAGGTAGACCATTCGAAGTCCGCACAGATCACAAACCGCTGATATACGCCTTTAAGCAAAAGTGCGACAAAGCATCACCACGGCAACTACATTTGGACTTTATCAGCCAGTTTACAACGAACATTGAACACGTCGCCGGCTTTGAAAACACCACGGATGATACCCTTTCACGCATCGAAGCACTCGAGTCAACTAGCATCGAAAATAAATGCACTGAGCTGAAGAAACTCATCGAAGGTGACACCTCTCTGCAGCTGAAATAAGTTCGTATACCCAATACGAACAGCACAATCTACTGCGATACATCAACATCAGAAGTTCGACCATATATACCGCAAGCGCATCGAAAAAACGTCATAGAGAAAATACACAACATCTCACATGGCGGTGTGCGCGCAACCACCAAGCTTATCAAAGCTCGCTTCGTGTGGCCGAATATGGGTAAAGACATCGCTAAAGAAGTACAACGATGTCTAGACTGCTAAAGATCTAAGGTCAGCAGACACGTTCGCTGAACACTACAACAATTTCATTGCCATCACGCAGATTCGAACACATAAATATCGACATCATCGGACCACTCCCACCGTCAAGTGAGTACCAATACTGCCTTACAATCATCGATCGATATACGCGTTGGCCAGAAGCGGTGCCACTGAGAGATATTTCAGCAGAAACGGTCGCCAGAAAGTTAGTTGCAGTTTGGTTGTTGTTGTTGTAGCAGTGCTCCGCCCACCTAACAGCCGCGACCGATCACAATTGTCATCAATATCCTCTAACGGGATTCCAAGGAAACTTGCTGTTTCAACAGGGGTGGACCTTAAGTAAAGGGGTGTTAGAGGCGATGGTTCCACATTACAATTAAAGAGATGGTTGGTGTCATGTGGGGACACATTGCAAGCGGGGCATACATTTTGTATGTCGGGGTTGATTCTGGATAGGTAAGAGTTTAACCTGTTACAGTATCCAGAACGAAGTTTGAGCAAGAGTGACGCGCGTTTCCCTGGGGAGTATGCGTTCCTCTTCCACAAGTTTTGGGTACTTTTCTTTGAGTACTGAATTCCTGACATAAAGGTCCGACGCCTGTTTGTGGAGTTTACCAAGAACCTGCTAGTGTTTCTTTGCTTCATACTGCTTCCGGAGATGACTCCTTAAGCCCCTAGGCGGTGTTGGCTCATCAATCAGATGTCTGTTTGGATGCCCAGGTTTCTGGGTGTTCAACAGAACTGTTTGGTTAGCATCTCATTTCTCTCCGTGATGGGGAGTATTCTCGCCTCATTATGTAGATGGTGGTCTGGGGACATATTCATATATTTATATTTCTTATTGCAGTCTATGGCATTTAAAGCCCTTACAGACTAGATAACAATGTTAAATTAAAATTAGATATATATTTATAGTATAGTACATAAGTTGAGTATAGACACAATAAAATTTACATGCTATGAATAGATTGACCAGCACATTTATCTGTTTGAAAAGATATCAGTAAGTGTTGTTTTAAAAGTAAACTTAGAAAGAGCAAATCAATAGCTGAAGAATCAGAGATGCGATTAAAGTCGGTCATAGCTCTAAGCAAAGGTGCGTTTGAGGCATAGAGGGTTCGGACACAATCCGTATAGAAAATAGGTATATTACGAAGAGGCCTTATAGGGATATGGAATCGGAGACTCCTGAGGAGACAAGGTGCATCAACTACACCATTAATGATGTCATAAACAAACGTGAGCCGATAGGACTCTAATTTGATAAGTGAGCACCTGGATTTATAAGATGGAATCGGTTTCAGAAAAGTTCATCGAGCGCAGCGCGAACCGAACAAACGCTTTCTGCACACGTTCAAGCCTAACAATATGGCATTCATGATACGGCCTCCAAATAAAACAGGCATATTCTAGCTTCGAACGAACTAGTTCAGTGAACAATAACTTGAGGGTGTAGGGATACGTGAAGTCTGTGCAGGACGCCTAATAAAAGCCAGAAGTGAATACGCCTTAGCAATAGTAGAATTTATATGAGTCATGAAAGAAAATTTCGATCGAAGACAACACCCAAGTCCTTTATCTCGTTAAGAGTTGAGAGGTGGGTACCATCGAGAGACTAGGAAGTGGGAATGAGGCCACGTGATTAGAAAAGCTTACAAGAAAGCATTGCTAACATTTAGTGGCAAGTTTATTGGCACGACACCAAACAGCAACGTTATCTAAATCAGATTGCATTTTAATCACGTCGTCTGAGTTTGCGCTGGTATTAAAAATCTTTAGGTCATCAGCGTATAATACAAAATTAGAGGGCTGGAAGCAGGTGGAAATATCGTTTATAAAATTGCAAAAAGTAATGGGGCCAAATATGCTGCCTTGAGGCACCCCGGAGGTCGCTGTGAATGTGTTTGAAGAGTTATTGGCTATAACCACAACACAGCAACGCTGGTGGAGGTATGATTTAATCCATGATAAAAACATTGAGTGGAAGCCCACGCGAGTCAATTTAGAAATCAGGATAGAATGACTAACTTATCAAATGCTTTTGAGAAGTCGGTGTACACAGTATCAACTTGACAACGGTCATTACAAGAAGATATGCAAAAATCAGAGAAGATAGATAGGTATGTTACAGTGGATCTACCGGCCATAAAACCATGCTGATTTTCAGTAATTAGAGGTTTAACAGCAAAGTACATTTATTGTTTCACAATGGACTCGATGATTTTGAAACCGATGATAATTTTGCAATGGGCCTATATTCGCGACATTGTCTTGCTACCATACTTGAAAATAGGGCTGATGAAAGTTATCTTCCACGCATCAATAAATTCGCCGCACTCTAAAGATTTGTTGAAAATTAAAAAGGAGGGGAAATGCCAGAGCCAAACAATTTTCAAAGATAAGACGATAAGCCGTCAATATCAGTATGGGTAGATGATTTAATATTCTGGATTCCATCGACCATATCTTTAATTGATAGAGTCAGCGCACCAAAGTTATGGGACTGTCACCACAGTGGGCACTCCTGCGGGTCTTCCGGTGGCGTAACGAAATTGGAGCAGAAGTAGGCTGCAAAAAGATTGGCCGCTTCAGCTGTTGATGAAGCATGCTCAGAATTATAGAGGATTGAGGCAGGGACACTTGAGCATCGTTTTTTGGAATTTACATAAGTCCAGGATGCCCTAGGGTTTTCCTTAATGTCGGATTCAAAATTACGAACATAGTTACCATGGAGCCTCTTGACTACGCTTTGAATGATTGGAATAACGCAGGTATTTTTCTTTATACGCCATTAGCTTAGTGACCTGAACTTTTTGTAAAACCTATTCCTCTGATTCTTAAGCCTCTTTAGTTTTCTAGTATACCATGGTATTCTGTAACACCGCTTCATTTTCTGAGGTATATTGTTTATGCAGATTTGATTTACAACGTTTTTAAATAAGCTGAAGCATCGAGCAAGATCACATCCCCGAAACAGGGCTTCCCAATCACGGAAGAAACTTCCTGATATATACAGTCATAATTTCCACGTCTAAATGAAAAAGTAGGATCCTCATTCAGAGTTCCAATACTTTCGAAGTTATAGAATTCTACTTCGAGGATAAGCGGAATGTGGTGCAAACCAGAGCACGACAACGGTTCCAGGCATTCGGTGACCGTACAGCTAAAATTATCATTAAGAAAGACAAGATCAAAAATTCTCGACAGTTGATATGTTAAGCATGTTTAAAATACGTAAGTCGTTTGGTTCAACAAATTTGATTAGATCACCCAGTAGTTGTTTGCTTCAGAGCTACAATTTTTGATATAGTTATTAAAAGTTTTTAAAGTTTGTCAAACGTCTTCTTCTCGTTTTATATCCTTTATTCTAAAGTTAAATATGATAAAACCGCGTACGAATTTTTTTTAACTCATTTGTTTTGTTACTCGACGGCTCCGTCCTCGTTAGCTTACATATTGCGTTTTGATAAATAAGCTTACCGGCCTAAAGGTTAAGCATGTTCAAATTACGTAAGTCGTTTTGCTCAACTAATTTGAGTAGATCACATAACAGTTGTTTTTTTCAGAGCGACAATTTTTGAGATAGTTAGTAAAACTTTTTAAAGCAGAGCCGGCCACATAAATTCTAAACAATTCCATAGTGTGTGTAAAAATTGAGTGACAACTTCCCACAGTGTGCTAAAAGAAAATGTGGACTATGAAGTTTGAAATTAAAAAGGACTTTGGTTATTTGATTTCTAATCTGATTATAGCTGTATTTTTTTCACGTCTATATACGTTTACGCTTAAACTTTATATGGACTGCTAAGCGACAAGCTTTAATACACCTCTGAAATTGCTACGCATAAATTAGTACTACTAAATTTCAATACGCATTATACTCAGATTTAACTGAAATATGTGCTGTATTTTTTTCACGTCTATTACGTTTACGCTTAAACTTTATATGGACTGCTAAGCGACAAACTTTAAATACACCTCTGAAATTGCTACGCATAAAATTAGTACTACTAAATTTCAATACGCATTATACTGAGATGTAACTGAAATATGTGTCCATGTTTTCACCCTCTGCACTAATTCCATGTATTCTATGCGCGTCCACAATCTATCACAACTGATTCAGCTATACGTTTATACACAGAAATACAACAGAGGGTTGTGTCTCCGCTTTTTGGTACACCCTGTATCTGTAGCTGATTATTTAACCACTGCCGCTAGATGGGTCTCGTAAGCATTATCTAAGCGAGGATAGACTTTTTTTCACTCGTAACAAACGTATACATACGAGTGTAAAAAAAACACGGCTTATATTTACTTATATTCGTATAACTAAGAACGCGGAGGTCGAGCTAGTCAGATAAAAACTTTTTTATAAAAGAAGGTATGGTGTTTATTCAATTCAAAATTTACTTAAAAAAAATTCACTTTTTTATTAAGAAAGAAATATAACACAAAGTAAATGTAAGATAGAAATATATATTTTCAAAACATATAGTTATTCAATTAAAAAACATATAGTTAGTCAATTAATTAAAAAAATTATGAAAATTATAAAACTAAGTAGACGTATAAAAATAAATGTATATTAAATTGGGAATATTTATTATAATTAATCAATTATTATTTATTAATATTTAAATTGTCAATATTAATATGTATGTTCAAGGAACTTAATAATAATAACAAAAAAGTCACTTTAAAAGTCACTTTAACATTGCAGCATATTGTTTTTATTATGGGCCCAAAAAGTAGCATGGACTTTTCCTTTTGCATTCACTGTTGATTTTAGTGAGTGACAAGCGAAAACAAAGGATCGTGATCACACATCGTTAGTGTCGGTGTGAAAATACGAATTCAAATTGCACAATGTGCAACTTTTGGCCGGCTTGTTTTAAAGGTTGTCAAACGTTCTTTCTCGTTTTATATCCTTCACTTCTAGAGTTAAATATGATAAAAACCGCGTACGAGTTTGTTAAACCCATTTATTTTGGTTACTCGACGGCTCCGTCCTCGCTAGCTTACATATTGCGTTTTTTTTTAATTTGCTTACCGGGCTAAAGGTTAGCATGCATAAATATGTAAATCATCATAGAGTTTCGATAGTATAAACACCATGTACGAATTTTTTTAACCCATTCGTTTTGTTCAACAAATTTGAGTAGATCACTCAGAACTTGTTTGCTTCAGAGCAACAATTTTTGTTAAAGCTATTAAAACTATTTAAAAGTTTTCAAACGTTGTTTCTCGCTTATATCCTTTAATTCTAGAGATAAATTGATAAATACCGAGTAAGATTTTTTTTAACGCATTTGTTTTGGTTACTCGACGTCTCTGGTCTCTTAGCTTACATATTGCGTTTTTTTTAATTTGCTTACCGGTCTAAAGGTTAGCCTGCTTAAAATACGTAATTCGTTTTGTTTCAACGGCTCCGTCCTCGTATAGCCTACATATTGCGTTTTTCTAAATAGCTCACCGGCCTAAAGGTTAAGCATGGTTAAAATACGTAAGTCGTTTTGTTCAACAAATTTGAGTAAATCACTCAGCAGTTGTTTGCTTCAGAGCGACAATTCTCGTTTTATGTCCTTTAATTCTAGAGTTAAATTTGATAATACCGAGTACGAATTTTTTTAACCCAATCGTTTTGGTTACTCGACCGCTCCGTCCTCGTGTAGCCTACATATTGCGTTTTTCTAATAAACTTACCGGCCTAAAGGTTAAGCATGTTTAAAATACGTAAGTCGTTTGCTCAACTAATTTGAGTAGATCACTCAACAGTTTTTTGCTTCAGAGCGGCAATTTTTGAGATAGATATTAAAACTTTTTAAAGGTTGTCACCGTTGTTTCTCGTTTTACATCCTTTAATTCTAGAGTTAAATATGATAAAAACTGCATACGAATTATTGTAACACATCGTTTTGATTACTCGACGGCTCCGTCCTCCTATAGCCTACTTATTGCGTTTTTCTAAATAAGCTCACCGGCCTAAGGTTAAGCATGTTTAAAATGCGTAAGTCGTTTTGCTCAACTACTTTGAGTAGATCACTCAAAGTTGTTTGCCTCAGAGCGGCAATTTTTGAGATAGATATTTAAACAGAGCCGGCCACACAAATACTAAACAATTGCATAAGCGCGTGTAAAAATTGAGTGACAACATCCCCACAGTGTGGTAACACAAAATGTGGACTTTGAAGTTCGAAATTAAAAAGGACTCTGGTTATTTGATTTCAAGCTAATCCTAATAATATTTACTTATATTCATATAACTAAGAACGCGGAGGTCGAGCTAGCCAGATAAAACTTTTTTATAAAGAAGGTATGGTGTCTCTTCCATCTAAAATTTACTTAAAAAAATCACTTTTTCGTTAAGAAAGAACTATTAAACAGAGTAAATGTAAAGATAGAAATATATATTTCAAAACATGAAAGTTTTTTCAATAAAAAAAATTTATAAAACTAAGTAGAACCTATAAAAAGTTACTTATATAATTGTCATATTTATTAATAATTAATTAATTATAAATTATTAATATTCAAATTGTCAGTATTAATATGTATGTTCAAAGGAACTTAATAATACTAACTAAAAACGTATTAAAAGTCACTTCAACCTTGCAGCATATGTTTTTATTATGTGCCCAAAAGTAGCATAAACTTTTCCTTTTGCATTCACTGTTGATTTTAGTGAGTGACAAGCGAGCAAACGATCGTTGTCGCACATCGTTAGTGTCTGTGTGAAAATACGAACTCAAATTGCACAATGTGCAACTTTTGCCGGCTCTGTATTAAAACTTTTTAAGTGTGTGTAAAAATTGAGTGACAATTCCCCACAGTGTGCTAAAAGAAAATATGGACTATGAAGTTTGAAATTAAAAAGGACTCTGGTTATTTGATTTCAAGCTAATCCTGGCTATAGCTGTATATATATCACGTCTATATACGTTTACGCTTAACTTTATATGGACTTCTAAGCGACAAATTTTAAATACACCTCTGAAATTGCTACGCATAAAATTAGTACTACTAAATTTCAATACGCATTATACTCAGATGTAACTGAAATATGTGTCCATGTTTCACCCTATGCACAAATTCCATGTATTCTATGTGCGTCCACAATCTATCACAACTGATTCAGCTATATGTTATACACAGAATACAACAGAGGGTTGTGTCTCCGCGTTTCGGTACACCCTGTATCTGTAGCTGATTGTTTAAACCACTGCCGCTAGATGGGTCTCCTAAGCATATCTAAGCCGAGGATAGACGTTTTTTTCCACTCGTAAACAAAACGTATACGAGTGTAAAAAAACACGCTTATATTTATTTATATCGTATATTCGGAGGTCGAGCTAGTCAGATAAAACTTTTTTATAAAAGAAGGTTGTGTATATTCAAAGCAAAAATTTACTTAAAAATTCACTTTTTCATTAAGCAAGAACTATAACACAAAGTAAATGTAAGATAGAACTATATATTTTCAAAACATATAGTTATTCAATAAAACAAAATTTATGAAAATTAATAAAACTAAGTAAACGTATACACATATATTTATATTAAATTGGGAATATTTATTAATAACTAATTAATTATTAATATTTAAATTAGTCAATATTAATATGTATGTTCAAAGGAACTTAATAATACTACAAAAAAAAGTCACTTTAACATTGCCGCATATTGTTTTTACATTATGTGCCCAAAAAGTAGCATGGACTTTCCTTTTGCATTCACTGTTGATTTTAGTGAGTGACAAGCGAAAGCAAACGATGTGTCACACATCGTTAGTGTCGGTGTGAAAATACGAACTCAAATGCACAATGTGCAAATACTGGCCGGCTTTTGTTTTAAAGGTTGTCAAACGTTCTTTCTCGTTTTATATCCTTCATCTAGAGTTAAATATGATAAAAACCGCGTACTGAGTTGTTAAACCCATTTGTTTTGGTTACTCGACGGCTCCGTGCTCGTTAGCTTACATATTGCTGTTTTTTTAATTTGCTTACCGGGCTAAAAAGTTAGCTGCATAAAATAACGTAAAATCATTTCGTTCAACATATTTAAGTAGATCACTCAGCAGTTATTTGCTTCAGAGCAACAATTTTTGAGATAGGCATTAAAAGTTTTAAAGGTGTCAAACGTGTTTCTTGTTTTATATCCTACATATTCTACAGCTAAATATTATAAAAACCGCGTACGATTTTTAACCCATTCGTTTTGGTTACTTGACCACGTCTGTCCTCGTGTAGCCTACATATTGGTGTTTTCTAAATAAACTTACCGGCCTAAAGATTAAGAATGGATAAATACGTAAGCCGTTTTTGTTCAACAAATTTGAGTAGATCACTCAGAAAGTTGTTTGCTTCAGAGCGGCAATTTTTGAGATAGATATTAAAACTTTTTAAAGGTTGTCACCGTTGTTTCTCGTGTTTTATATCCTTTAATTCTAGAGCTAAATATGATAAAAACCGCGGTACAATTATTGTAACATATTCGTTTTGATTACTCGACGGCTCCGCCCTCGTATAGCCTACATATTGCATTTTTCTAAATAGCTTTATCGGCCTAAGTTAAGCATGGTTAAATACGTAAGTCGTTTTGTTCAACAAACATGAGTAGATCACTCAGACAGTTTGTTTGCTTCAGAGCGACGCTTTTTTGAGATAGTTATTAAAACTTTTAAAGGGTGTCAAACGTTGTTTCCTTCTCGTTTTATTCCTTTAATTCTACAGCTAAATATGATAAAAACTGTGTAAGAATTTTTTAAACCGATTCGTTTTGCTTACTCGACCGCTCCGTCCACGTGTAGCCTACATATTGCGTTTTTCTAAATAACTTCCGGCCTAAAGGTTAAGCATGGTTGAAATACAGTAAGTCGTTTTGTTTCAACAATTTTAATAGATCACTCAGCAGTTGTTTGTTTCAGAGCGACATTTTTGATATAGTAATCAAACTTTTAAAGTTGTCAAACGTGTTTTTCTGATATCAACATTCAGGTTGATATTTTAGAAATCTCTTATTTTGATTTTAAGTATAAAAATTTATTTATATTTGTTTTTGAGTTTAAATATTTTCATACTAATTAGAATTTTCTTTTTTGAAGTTATTCAAAAATTATAAGTTAACACGAAAACTCAATTAAAAATTATTTTCAAAATTAAAGTAAAGAGTGCAAAGTAGTTTACACCATATTTACTCCCCCTCCAAGAAAATTTAAAACAAACAAATTATTAATTAATATTAATGTAACCTTTCTTTTGTTTTTTGTTGTTTAATGTATTTGTATTTGTATTTAAATTAGTGTTAATAGTATGTTTGCTGGTTTAAGTAAATCAATTGAAATATTTTTAATAGTATTTTTTGTATTGAATTGTAAATGTTTTATGTTTCTTAGAATAACTTTAAAAGGTCCTTCATAGGTGATTCTAAATTAGATTTAGGAAGAATTTTAACAAAACATATTCACAATTTTTCTCATTTTTTATGAACGAAAAAGTTTTCTTTGTTATGATGAAAAACTTGACTCGAGCGAAAACTATATGGTGAAGCCGTGATCTGAGAAAGACTACACTTGAGAAACTGCATAAGGTACATCTCAGAAGTGGTGTTTACATTGTTCGGAACCAATGAGTAGTTATTATCGACGTAAGACCATTCAATATTAGGTAAATTAAAGTCACCCAATATGCAAAAGTTACCACTATCACAAGAACGAACTAAATCAGTAATATTATCTACATGAGACTTATAAAGTGAGTCTAGACTAGACGGTGGAATGTATGACACACAGATAAAAATTTCAGAGATGCCGCGAACTGAGACACACAGTTGGTCCAAAAGCGAGTCTTGATCCTTCAGCTCCACAAGCGACGAGTTGATGTGCCGGCGTATGGCAATTAAAACTCCACCGCCTCTAGAGAGTCCAGTTTTGGAAAAATCGCGATCCTTGCGATAGACAGTGTACAGGTTAGAGTCAAAAAACTCAGCATCAAGGAACTCAGGATTTAGCCAGGTTTCAATAAGAACGAACACGTCATAGTCCACAAGCGAACTCATATTGTACATTACGTTAGACTTAGTTCGCATTCCGGAGACATTTTGAAAGTAGACACTCAATTGCTTTTGGGTGCCATTTATGGAAATATTATCAACTCCCTGACCTTTTGAACAGGACGGTAGACAGCTATCAAGGTATGTGCTGCTCTCACAGCACAGGTCTCTTAGTTTTTTGACGTATTGACATGCTTTTTAGAGTATACATGAACCACAGAATGAGTCGGCCAAAAGGAAGTATCCAGTACCTTATCAAAATATTTATCAGGAACCGATATTTTGAAGGAAGATATGTCTCTCGCATATTTAAAAGTAAACTTGAAGACATTGATGCCACTATTTTCAACTCCAAGCTTAGTGCAGATATAATTAGAAATGTCTTCTTCCGATAGTGATGCATGCAACCTTGATACAAAGATCACTTTACGAGGCGGAACGGCTGTCACTTCTCTTCGAACATTCTGAAAAACAGCAGGCTGTGTTGAAATGGAGGCCAAATGATTAAGATCTTGGCCCAAAATGCCAGCAGCAGTTATGCCAATGATGTTTGCAGAGTCTATTCGTCGGGACGCAGCCGGAGAGACAGGGCAGCCGTCAGTAGAAACAGCAGCAGGCCCTGCAGACGGAGCAGCAGAAATAGATTCACCGTATTAGTAGCATGGTTAATTGACGGCGCACTACTGATCGCGGCAGTATTAGTATTGTCTGTATTTGTAGCAGCATTAATTTTAGGATCAGTGTTAACAGGTTTATTAGCAGGAGTGGTAGCCAGATGTGCAGTAGGGAGAGTGCGTGAGGTACTGGGCAAAGGCGAGAATGCCAAGAAATCGACATCTGCAGAGCGACAACTATCACAATTAATATTATGATTGCTTTTAGCACTAAAAGTACGAGAGCTAACTACATCTGTCTTTAGGGCATTTATTCTGCGGCTAATAAAGCCGTATTAATATTATTTTCGTGTTGTTTTGCTCTTTTTTGGTGTTTTTTGCTATTTTTTGCACCATTATTGTCAGTCACATTACTTTTATTGGTTTCGTTGTTGTAATGCAACGGCACTATGTTCATATTAGCTTTTAGAGTATCAATTTGCGCGGCCAAATCTTTGAATTTAATTTCAAAGGCAGTCATCAGTGCTTCTAACCCACTTTTTTGTGTAGCAATCACAGACTCAAATAGTTTACAGAGTTTTTCAGGCCCATTAGCACAGTCTGGGCACAGGTACCGAATATTATGGTTAGATTTCATCAGGTTCACGTCATATTCGGCGATAGGCCCTGCACAGCAGGCGCGATGGAAGAGCTGTTTGCAATAGCCACTACATGGGACAATCATAGAATCAGATCTACCGAAACCTTTATTGCACTTTCCACAGAAATCATCCATTGTTTATAGCAAGCAAAACGATAAATTAAACGCAAAAACAATAAAAGAATAAGAGCAGTAAAAAACACGTCTTCACTCTTTGACAGCTGTCAATTACATAAGAAGGCAGCCCGTGGCGATTCTGAGAGCAGTATTTGGCAGGCCTGTAGCTTCTTCCATGTGGGTAATTTTTAGGCTGTGGCGACCATATTGGTAACGCGTAGCACGTAAACGCTGGCCAATTGCTTTGTATGTAGTAATGAGCGTTTCTTTATCTCTTCCCCAAGTACTGCCAGCAAGGATTTGAAGATTTTATTACGGCTCTGGAGTTTTCGGAACAATTGCGTGCTGCTGTGCTCACCAAAATGTAGATCCTGATCAACGTCACACCAAGATTTTGGGTGTAAGACATCCGTAGCTGTAGTGTGTCATCGACGTGGATGTTCAAAATGGTCGACATTTGGACGTCCATGTTGTATAGGTCGCGGAAGATTACTCGGTGATAATGCCAGGTTTCGCGAGGCGAAACAGCCTGGAGAGATCAGGGAGTAGCCGTGTTTATTCTGTTGCAGAGCTCATCGATCTGTGGTCCTGGGCCTGTGGTACCATTATTGTGCAGATCATCGGCGTATGAAATGATAGTGACTGTCCTTGCTGTGGTGAAGTAGCTTAGATATGTAGAAATGTGAACAAAATGTGGGATAGGACACCACCTGTAGCACCCCTTGTTTTAATTCTTATGGTATATTGATGTTTCGTTTCTAAATGTGCACCTGATTCTTAATTAAAATTTAACAAATTACGATCATGTATCTCTTAAATAAAATTCAACAAAATTAGCTCAACATTTAACATTCTGCAAAACCAACGGGGCCTGTACATAACGTCACTCGCACCACGCTCACGCATAACGGCACCCACAAAAGACACTACACATACACAATTCAACGTAATTTTCCACCACCACAACGTTTACCACGTAAAGCACACACATCAGCAGCAGTCATATTGATGACATCACCGGCAACCTATCTTAATAGGCAGCAGCGACAATTAAGTATGTATCCAAAATTTTTTTTGCTTACGTTTTTTGTCTTACGCATATATGTATGTTATATTAATCATTAAAACTTTAAAAATTCTGTGCTTCCACATTTAATCAAAATTTATAATTTCAAAATTAAAGGGAAAAAGTTAGTTCGCATTTCGTACAAATTTTGTTTTGATATTACGGCGGATTTTCGAAAAAACCAATTAATCTTTTTGATGCGTCGTTCCGTTAAAACCAAGTATTGTTCCGTTATAAAACCATATTAACTTTTTATTACATGCGGTGGTTCCGTGAAAACCAATTCAACTTTTTAACTATGCGGTGGTTCCGTGAAAAACCAAGTGAGATTTTTTATATAAAGCGGTGCGTCCGTGAAATATACGAATTTTTTTTACAAAGCGGTGCGTCTGTGAATATAAAGGTTTTTTTGAACAAGTTACAACAATTTTGTAAATTTTTAACCAACTAATACCTATATACTTTTGTGCAAAGTTTAAATTCAATACTTCTTAAAGATTTTTCTATACAAGTATAATGCAGTTTCATTAATTCTTCAAATAGATTGTAAATATTTCTTTAAGCGACTATTCACCTGTAAATCAGTTCAATTTTACAATATTTTTTTTCTTTTTCCTCATATTTTCAGCTTAAATATAATTCAGACATTCAAATAAGTACTTCATTAATTTCATAGTTTGAACTGAATTATCTGTGCTATTCTGATAACTTTCATATGTAAACCTTTAGAAGTGGCAAGCAAGTGCAAAAAAACTTCAGATTCAGAATCCGATTCCGATAATCAGCCTCAAGCTACGAAAGTTTAGCTTCATCTTCGACCGAAAAAGTCACAAACAGGAAAATAAATTATCGTTGTCAGCAGATTTTCCTAGAAGATTCTTCAAGTAAAAATTTACTTCTAATTTAGTTTCAAATCTTAACGATTCAAATAGTGAAATATTAACTTTAACTTCTTCTACTTTAAAATCAGATCTTAACGATCCAAATAGTACAAACGTGGCCTCGACCTTCTGCTAATTCAGCTCCACATCTTAACGATCAAATCATGGCAACACTTGAGGAAAAGAGAAATTTTCACTAACACATGTGCTAATTCTATTAGAGAAAACTACAGTGGTGATCCTCTAGCACTTGATTCTTTTATAGACAAAATTGTATTACTTGAACATTCGCTACTGCAGATTTAATGATACTTTTATAGCGTTCTTAAAATCAAAATTAGAGGGTAAGCCCGTGAAGCAATACCACACAAGTAACTTCAGTCAATGATATTAAAACAGCTCTTACGTAATGAGGATCAAACCAGACCACTCGAAGTTGTAGCAGGAGAATTGCAGCGTTGCACTGTTATACGGTAACAATCATACAGATTTTGCCAAAAAAGTTGAAGATTTAGCTGACTCGCTTGAGCGTGTCTCTTATTATTGAAGGGATCACTCAAGCAAAGCTCACGAAATGGCAGTCGAACAACTGTATACGTGTGTCGTCTCTAAATGCAAAATCAAATTTAGTAAAAACCATTTTAGCCTCAACAGCATTTACTGATCCGAGAAGACGTAGTAGCAAAATTAATTGTAGAACAAACAACGAAGTAACTGAACGTCAGGTTCTAGCTTTTTCGATCACGTGTAACAGTACATTCAGAAAATCCACGTGTTGTGTTATCGATGGTTTTTACCCAAATCCGCGGCTATACTGGTTATAGAATAATAGTTCATTTCTTATAATATAGTAAATATACAACGGTAACGACAGAATCAGAGATATCGCTATGTATAACAGAAATAGAGTACCAAAATAGCAACAATAATAATCATAAGTCCAAATTCCCAATTCAATACAAACAGCAGTAACAATAGATTTAACCAATCTAGATCATCCAACGGTAGAGTAGGAGAAACGCAACGTTCGCGCTTTAACGCCAGTGCCCCTCAGGAGCGAACACTGAGGAGGACGAATTTAAGCGAGTAAGCGAACTTCCCTCACCAATAGCCATCTATTGTTTAAATTTAAATTACTCTGATTTCATCGATTACAACTTACGATTCACAAAAATTTTGTTCTTTCCTAGTAGACACTCAAGCGGACATTTCTTTAATAAAAATATCATGCCTGAGACAGTATATTTCATTAAATACAACGACATTATTAACATTACCGGTGTTACTTCAAATTCAGTTTCGACTTAGGTAAAATTACCGTATAAATTTCAAACTTGTCTATTAACATACTTTACATGTAGTAAATGAAGATTTTCTCGAAATATTAGAACAACTGTATTATTAATTATGAAAGAAACAGTATTTCCTTTTGATAGGTAATGAAAAAGTTGCGATACCCATCCTACACGGAACAAGAAAAATGACAGTTGTATCATTCCTCCAAGATGCCGAGATATTCAGACTTTTGATTTAGAGATCACCCGAACCACTTTTCGTGAGCTCGCAGGACAATTGAAAAGGTGTTTTTACAGCTAGGTGCATTGTCAATTCCAGTAACCCAATAATATACATCAATATTAAAGTTATAAATACCACGATGATATGAAGTATGTGAAAACGAAAAAGTATTCGGACAGAACAAACTTTCAAACTACATGTTTATACAATTAACAAGACAGAACAAAGGAACGTACGTTTTATTTTATTGCATAGCGCATCGATCTTTGGGCCTGCGCCTGTGGCCATCGGCGTAGGAAACGATTGTGACTCCTTCCGGTGGTGAAGGTAGCTTAGATATGTAGAAATATTAAACAAATAGTGGGGATAGGACAGCACCCTGTGCAACTCCTTGTTTTACTTCTCCTTGGTTTTGATGTTTCGTTTTCTAATTGCACGATGCCTGCCGACCACCCAGATGTATTTTGCGGTCCACCTATTTAAGACATGGGGGAAGGGTGACCCTTCAGGTCTATGCCAGTAACGAGCCATGGTTGTACCGTAATCAAAAAGCTTTTGATAGGTTCTAGCGCTACGAGTACTGTTTCCATGGTGGGGTATTGATTTAACCGCAATTTATCTGGGTGCTAATTGGCATTTAGGCGCGGTGGTAGTTGCTATGGAGTTTTCCTGAAGCCATGCTGATGAGGGGCTAGCTGCACATTTGCTTGGAAATAAGGGAGCAAAATGGCTTCAAGCGTCTTTGCCACTGGCGATAGGAGAGATATCGGACGATACGACTCACCTATGTTAGCTGGTTTCCCAGGCTTTAGTAGCGGGACCACCTTGGCCATTTTCCATTTCTCAGGTATGACAAGGTGGAAGAGACAGGTTGAAGACATGCGCTAAATATTTGAAACCCTCTTTCCCTAGGCTTTTACGCATCAGCATGGCTATGCCGTCTGGGCCCACTGCTTGGGATGGTTTAGCACAAACAATGCGTCCTCACCTCTTTAGCGGTGATGGTGATTGGTGACGCGCTGAATATGTGTGTTATGTGCTTGTCTATTGGCTCTCCGTCTATCTTTGTCGACCGTAGGATGCATTATATATTGTCGGCAGAAGCGCTCGCGCATTTTTTCGTCCGACAGCACTTTGTCGCCAAAGGCGAAGGAAACTTTGTCTTTGTGCTTAGTCGGATTCGATAGGGACTTTACGGTGGACCAAAGTTACCACACCGGTGATGAGAGGTTACAACCTCTTAGGTGTTCCTGCCCATTTCGCCCGCTTGTGTTCATCCACAAGCAATCTGATGCGTTGGTTTATATCCCTTATTTGGGGGGTCGCTTGGATCAAGCTGTCTTATGAAGGTCACGTTCTCTCGCTATAGTTGCGGCCTCCGCCGGGAAATGGGGCCGGATTTCGGGAATTCTCCCGGCGGGAATGAAATGTTCCGAGGCGGATTTAATGACCTTACGGATAGGGAGGGCTAGGGAGGGCAGCAAAGCGGTTGTCTGTAAATGATTTATATTCTTCCCACTTCCTTTTTTGAAGTTATGAAAAGTGCGTTTTTCAGTGACGATGAAGTCGGCGGTACGCTCAAGCGAAATAAGTATGGCAGGTGGTCGGATGCCAATGTTACCATCGGCTGCCAGTTGACGCAGTTTACGAGTTCTGCGCTCACGATTGAGATATCTGGCGAGCTGTGGCAGCTTCCCACCATACGTGTGGGGGCGTCTCCGTTTATTGTGCAGAACGTCGTTTCTTCTATTTGATCCGCCAACATCTCACCCCTACTGTCCGCCCGCAAGTTTGAATGCCATAGATCATGATGGGCATTGAAATCGCCTAAGAAATGCGATTGTTGCCAGTGAGTAAGGCCTGATATTATAGGGCGGTATCCACTGGGCAACAGGTGTAGGAGGTATGTCGATGTTTATGATTTCTAGGTTTGCATCGCCTGACCGCGACAGATAGGCCTTGACGTTCTAAGACATTGTCCCTGCGGTCGATGCCAGGATCAAATATATAATATTGCACAGAGTGGTGTATGATAACGCGAGACCGCCTCCATTTCCGCTCCCGCGGTCTTGCCTGTGGACAGTTATATCCAGAGCAGTCTGCAATGCAGATCTTGCTGAGTTTAGTCTCTTGAATCGCAGCGTGCGGATGTTGTGCCGCTTCATGAAATCGACTATCTCCGTAATCTTCCCAGTTAGTCCATTACAGTTTAACTGCAGAATTCTGAAGTGCATAGGGGAGACGCCGCCACTCTGGGGGTAAGTGACGCCTGGGTTTGTGAGGCCAGGACGCAATTGCTGTTGTGGCCCTGGGACTGGGCGTCCTTGGGCAAGCATTGGGGTACCCGGATTATTTGGGTTTGCAACCTGGCAACATGGCAACATGGCGCGATGAACCCGTCGGGGGGTTGCCGTCGCGGAGACCAGAACATCTAGGAAAGTGGCACCACCCAAGGCAGGAGCCGCATTGGGCGGATGTCGCAAACCTATATATTCTGTGCTGGCAGACGGTGCAAACGGAGGAAGGGATTAAGAGTCTGTTTCCCTGACCTGCACGATTGCTGCCGGAAAAGAGGGGGGAGAAGGCGGGGCAGGGGCTGATGCTCAGCATTGCTACCAACTCTACTGCGAAGGGTAGTAGTTATGAGTGGTATCAGCTGTTTGAGTTGTTGCCGCCGTGGGGCGCGAGTAGCAGCGGGTACTTGTTGTGGCTTGCTGAGCAGCGGGGCTGCTGGAAGGTATTGGGGGCGCTTAGGCGTAGACTACGGGACGCCCTTGGGCGTGAACAGCAAGGAGCCACAAAGATTTATAAAAGTTACGTGACGTCGGGTTTTGGGATCAAGCCAGAACAACCTGTCCGATGCAACCATCCCTTGCACGAGACACACTGAACAGAGTATGACCGTCCTAAAAAGATTCTTTCCGGCAGATGCAGCAAAACCATTTATCAGGGCCGGGGTCAGGAGACGGACCCGGATTGGATTCGATGCCTTCCCGGAGTAAGAGAATATGCAGCAGTCCTACTGCAAGGAGCTGCTGGGAGGATGACATTTGTGGGAGGGACGAAACAAATTAGATGGGGTCCACTGAAATGACAGTCCTTGGTCGGAAAAATCCCGAGTCGCTCCGGTACATAGAACCGACTGCCTTGGGAAGCGAAAATCAAATACCTCAACATGCTCCAAGTAAATTGCTTGACCTTTGCCGACATTTTCGCTTTTGACACGGACAAAATTACTTTAAATAGCTTCTATGAGCAAAAATTAAGATTGACAGACAAACGAACCGGTATATGTTAAAAACTATAGATTGCCATACTCTCAACGCGAAGAAATAAATCGCCAAGTAATAAATTGTTAGACACGATTTCATTGAACTCAGTTATTCGAATTACAATAGTCCTTGATTGTAGTCCCAAAGAAAGATACAAATGGTCAAAAAGCTTATCGTATGTGCGTAGATTTTCGCGCAGTAAACAAAAACTCATTGCTGATAAATTTCCACTAGCTAGAGTTGTAAGATATCGACAATCTCGGTAGAGCAAAGTATTTTCCACATTAGATCTTTTTCAGGATTTCATCAAATCCCCTTGCATCCTGACTCACGTGACATTACGTCTTTCAGCACTGACCGTGCGCATTTAGATGGAAAGTGCTTCCATTCGGTTTAAATATAGCACCAAATTCATTCTCACGAATGATGACAATAGCTTTTTCGGGTATACCACCCAACGTCGCATTTTTGTACGTCGACGATATTATCGTCATAGGTTGTAGTGAGCACACCACATTAAAAACCTTTCAAAGTTTTGATACTTGTAGGTCTTTCATCTCAAACTTAGCCCAAATAAATGCAACTTTTTACGACCGGAAGTTACATTTTAGGTCACAAATGTTCAGCCAAAGGTTTGTTGCCAGACGACTCTAAAATAAACACAATTAAAAAGTATACAAACCGACTGACAAAGACGCGGTACGACGATTCGTCGCGTTTGCAAACTATTACAGACGGTTTATACCTAATTTTGCGTCCTCTGGCAGCGCCTCTGAATCGATTAAGCAGAAAAAAAGTTGAATTTGTATGGGATGTTGAGTGCGAAAGAGCATTTTTATCTTTGAAAGCAGCGTTACTTTCACAAAATTACTCCAATATCCAGATTTTACTAAACAATTCATTATTACTGTTGATGCTTCCACAACTGGATGTGGCGCTATTTTGAGTCAAGAACAACAAGGTAGTGATTTACCAATTTGTTTCGCTTATAAAGCATTTAATAAAGCAGAGCAGAAAAAACCAATTATAGTTAGAACTTTTAGCTATTTACTTTTGCAATCAAGCAATTCCGACCATACGTTTTGGCACCCATTTTATTGTAAAGTCAGATCATAGACCTCTGGTATACTTATTCAAAATGAAAGACCCATCTTCAAAACTTTCGAGAATAAGACTGGGCTATCTGAATATAACTTTACTATTGTATATATAAAAGGTAAATCAAACGTTTGTGCTGATGCACTATCGCGTATAACAATCGATGAGATTAAAGAAGCTAACAAACAATTTTGGCAGTACAGACAAGAGCCATGACAAAAAGGCAAACGACAAAAATTTACATAGGAAAACAGACAAAAATGACGAAAAACAATTACTTTACATGTCTTCGACAAATTTTCATTTAATTTTTCGTAAAAAGTCCTACGAATAAGATCCGCAATTACGTACGATAAAAATAATAAAACAACAAATTTAAGAATTTTTGCGCATATTAAACATAAGAAACTCGAGTTACTTAGTTTTGAGCTTGTTAACGAAATAATGACTTTAGAGAAATTACTTTCGAGGCTTGAATCAGAAGCCAGCAAACGCAAAATTAAGAAAATTGAATGGCCTAAAAACGATATTTTGTTCGAACATTATACTATTACAAATTTCAAAAATATTGGAAATAAAATTTTAAAAACATAAGAAATTATACTAACAGATCCAGTGGAGACAGTAACAGATGAAATGATACAAAATTAAAGCTAATGAAAATTTACCATAATGATCCAATTTCTGGTGGACATTGCGGAATGAAAAGACTTTACGCAAAACTCCGAACAAAAATTTTATTGGAAGAACATGACTCGTAATATATCGAAATATATCAAAAATTGTAAAGATTGTCTCTTAAACAAGGTTAAACCTAAAACAAAAGAAAAACTTGTTCTAACACCAACTCCTTGTAAACCATTCGATATACTAGTAATTGACACAATAGGACCCTTACCTGAGTCCAAATATGGTAACAAGTTCGCACTTACCATGATTTGCGACATGACTAAATATCTGGTAACAGTCGCTGTACCAGACAAATCGGCAAAAACAATCGCTTCAGCAATTTTTGAAGGATTCATTTAACTTACGGCACAATGAATGCCATAAAAATCAGATTTAGGTACTGAATTTAAAATGAATTATTTGAAGAATTAACTAAACTTTTAAATATTCAACATAATTTTTCAACTGCATACCATCATGAAACTGTTGGCACGATTGAACGTAATCATAGAGTTTTTAACGAATACTTACGTGCATATTTAAGACACTTTTTCTGATTGGGATGTTTATTTAAAATACTTTACTTTCCTACACAATACTACGAGTAGCACAGTTTTCGACAATCAATTTTCGCCTTACGAGTTAGTCTTTGGAAAAAGGCAACTTTGCCTAATGAATTGAGTAAAGAAAAAATTGACCCGATCTATAATGTCGACAACTATGCCAAAGAAGTTAAGTTTAGGATGCAGAAAACGCACAAAATGGCACAAAATCTGATTAATAAAAATAAACTACAAAGTAAAAATCTGTACGATAAAACGGCACGACCTCTAATTGTAAAAATCGGAGATAAAGTACTTTTACAAAAAGAACGACATCATAAGCACGAAAATATTTATCAAGGTCCATTTATTATAACTAAAATTAACGAACCTAACGTAACTATTTTCGATGAAGTTAAAAACAAAGAAAAGAAGTACACAAAAATCGACTTATAAAAGTAGAGTAACATTTTATACCAACGTAGAAAAATCCAAAATGTTTCTAATATTTTTATTGCTAACATAAATAGTAAGAATTTTTAAATAGCCAGAAGGCATAAAAACTATTAAACAAAAAAAATGTTAATGTTAATGTTAACGACAATAAATATATAGAATAATGTCTATGCATTCCAGTAAATTGATTATGTACAAAAGAAAAAAAAGAAACATGCATACAGCCATAAGGCAGAACAACAATCTATATTTAAAACCATTTTTTAACATGTACTTTATTTTTCAATATAAATTGAAGAAATTAAATTCATAAACAAAATGTATTTATAAAGAAAACAGACATAAAAAAAAATAATGTAAGGCGCGATAACCTCCGAAGAGATCTAAGGCCGAGCTTCTCTTCCAATTTGCGTCGTGCTCCTCTTGATTTTTCCCTACAAATTGGCCGGACGGGACCTACATGTTTTATGCCGACTCCGAACGGCATCTGCAAGGCAGATGAGTTTTCACTGAGAGCTTTTCATGGCAGAAATACAATCGAGCGCTTGCCAGACACTGCCGAGGGGCGACCCCGCTTAGAAAAATTTTCTTCTAATTGAAAAATCTTATTTCTAAAATTTTGATGTTGCTTTGCCCGGGAGTTGAACCCAGGGCATACGGTGTGATAGGCGGAGCACGCTACCATCACACCACGGTGGCCGCCAAAACAAAAAAAACAGACATAAAACAAAACTAAAAACACAAACAACAATGTAATGTTAGATACTAAAAGAAAGTTTACTTAGCCATAAAATTGGTCCGAACTAACGATTACAAAAAAGGAAGGTGCACCCTAATATTCGTTCGTTCGAAACAATTGATAACATAAAAATGAATGTGACAAAGAAATGTGATCGATCCATTTGCCAAATTCACTCTTTTTTTTAAGGAAGGATGATGTAAGGATAAACTAACCTTCACATCCGTTTAAATTAATATAAGCTATGTGCATGCAGATTTAGTTGCATTTGACAGGGCGGGCAGTTGGCAACGCGGCTGCGGCTCACGTCACTGACAGAAAATGAGGATACATAATAACCACGAAGCCGACGGACGTGTTTGGAAGTCCAATAATTAATTAGTAAAAATAAGTGCTTATAGACTCACAAAATTAAATTGTTTTTTTTTAATTCAAATGGAACGTGACGAGGACGACGCCACGCTAAGATCCTGGGACAAAATCAAACGAGAACGACCACGGTGTGGAGGCGACGGAACAATTGGTTGAAGGTGATCAAACCAAAGCTAACCTATATGGTTAGCTTATAGTATCCACTGGGGCAACAGGTGGCAGAAGGGATGTAGATGTTGATGATTTCTAGGTTTGCATCGCCTGACCGGACAGATAGGCCTTGAAGTTCTAAGACATTGTCCCTGCGGTCGATGCCAGGGTAGACAGTTCGAATCACAGCTGTTCAACGAACTGTCCTCGCATGTTGGGGATAACACATCTGCGCACAACAGCATACCACCCACAAGCAAATGGTATCATCGAACGTTGGCACCGCTCCTCATGGAACTTGGGGGTGGGGAGGGAGAGGATGGCTTGAAGGTTTAATGTGGCCACTAAATCGTTCCCGAGATGGTCGGCCCTAGCACCGTAATGGGTGCTGTGGTACCGGAGAGTACCGGATCTGTATCCGGCAAAGGACCATCACATCGATAACACTCCCCAAAGCCTTCGAGGAGCAACCTTATCGCTTGAGCGTACCGCCGACTTCATCGTCACTGAAAAACGCACTTGCATAACTTCAAAAAAGGAAAGTGGAATAATATAAATCCTTTACAGACAACCGCTTTGCTGCCCTCCCTATCCCGACTGACGCCCGCCAAGGGGAGCGTGCCTTCCGTAAGGTCATTAAATCCGCCTCGGCACGGAGAATTCCCGAAATCCGGCCCCACTTCCAGTCGGAGGCCGCAAACTTAGCGAGAGAACGTGACCTTATAAGACAGCTTGATCCAGGCGACCCCCAAATAAGGGATATAAACCAACGCATCAGATTGCTTGTAGATGAACACAAGCGGGCGAAATGGGAGGAGCACCTAAGAGGTTGTAACCTCTCTACCGGTGTGGGTAAACTTTGGTTCACCGTAAAGTCCTTATTATTATTATTATTATTATATTTCTTTATTACGGTCTTTAAGACCTAGTTGATGTTAAGTAAACATTTGTTTCATTAAATATTAAGTTTTTTACAATATAAAAATAATTTTACTTTAAACTTATTAACATTTTCACAATCTTTTATCTCAGTAGGTAGTTCATTGTACATTTTGTACCCAGTGTATTCTAAAGTCTTCTTTGCGAACTCTGTTCTTACTCTAGGCAGTCTTATATTATTGCAGTATCTAGTTCCATAGCTATGGATCTCGTGATTACTCGGTAGCATTCCTAATCTTACATGATGTATAAATTTCAAAGTGAAGTACTTATTGACTGTTTTATACTAAGCCAGTTTAACCGATTCAGCATTATAGTTTTTGATGTTCTTGGGGGACATTTTAATATAAATCGCTTGGAATGGTTCGAATCCAAGCACAAAGACAAAGTTTCCATCCATACTTATTTCGTTCGAGCGTACCGCCGACTTCATCATCACCGAAAAACGCACTTTCATACACTTCAAAAAGGAAAGTGGGAAGAATATAAATCTGCAACAGACAGCAGCTTTGCTGCCCTCCCTATCCCGACTGATGCCCGCCAAGGAGAGCGTGCCTTCCGTAAGGTCATTGAATCCGCCTCGGCACATTTCATTCCCGCCGGGAGAATTCCCGAAATCCGGCCCCACTTCCCGGCGGAGGCCGCGAGCTTAGCGAGGGAACGCGACCTTATAAGACAGCTTGATCCAGGCGACCCCCAAATAAGGGATATAAACCAACGCATCAGATTGCTTGTGGACGAACACAAGCGGGCGAAATGGGAAGAGCACCTAAGAGGTTGTAACCTCTCTACCGGTGTAGGTAAACTTTGGTCCACCGTAAAGTCCCTATCGAATCCCACTAAGCACAAAGACAAAGTTTACATCGCCTTTGGCGATAAGGTGCTGTCGGATGCGAAAAAATGCTCGAGCGCTTTCTGCCGACAATATATAATGCATCCTACGGTCGACAAAGATAGACGGAGAGCCAATAGACACGCACATAAACACAAACTCAGCGCGTCACCAATTACCGTCACCGCTAGAGAGGTTGAGGACGCCATTGGTCGCGCTAAACCATCCAAAGCAGTGGGCCCAGACGGCATAGCCATGCCGATTGCTTAAAAGCCTAGGGAAAGAGGGTTTCAAATATTTAGCGCAGGTCTTCAACCTGTCTCTTTCCACCTTTGTCATACCCGAGAAATGGAGAATGGCCAAGGTGGTCCCGCTACTAAAGCCTGGGAAACCAGCTAACATAGGTGAGTTGTATCGTCCGATATCTCTCCTATCGCCAGTGGCAAAGACGCTTGAAGCCATTTTGCTCCCTTATTTCTAAGCAAATGTGCAGCTAGCCCCTCATCAGCATGGCTTCAGAAAACTCCTTAGCACTACCACCGCGCTAAATGCCATTAGCACCCAGATAAATTGCGGTTTAAATCAACACCCCCACCATAGAACAGTACTCGTAGCGCTAGACCTATCAAAAGCTTTTGATACGGTCAACCATGCCTCGTTACTGCAAGACCTGGAAGGGTCTACCCTTCCCCCATGTCTTAAAAGGTGGACCGCAAATTATCTGGGTGGTCGGCAGGCATCGGTGCAATTTAGAAACGAAACATCAAAACCAAGGAGAATTAAACAAGGGGTGCCACAGGGTGGTGTCCTATCCCCTCTTTTGTTTAATTTCTACATATCTAAGCTACCTTCACCACCGGAAGGAGTCACAATCGTTTCCTACGCCGATGACTGCACAATAATGGCCACAGGCCCAGGCCCACAGATCGATGCGCTATGCAATAAAATAAACGGCTACCTCCCTGATCTCTCCAGTTTTTTCGCCTCGCGAAACCTGGCATTATCACCAACTAAATCTTCCGCGACCTTATTTACAACATGGACGTCCCAAATGTCGACCATTTTGAACATCCACGTCGATGGCACTACGCTACCGACTGTCCTACACCCAAAATCTTGGGTGTGACGTTTGATCAGGATCTACATTTTGGTGAGCACGCAGCCGCAATTGTTCCGAGAATTCAGAGCCGTAACAAAATCCTCAAATCCCTCGCTGGCAGTACTTGGGGAAAAGATAAAGAAACGCTCATGACTACATACAAAGCAATTAGCCAGCCGATTACGTGCTACACGTCACCCATATGGTCGCCAAGCCTAAAAATCACCCACTGGAAGAAACTACAGGCCTGCCAAAATACTGCTCTCAGAATCGCCACGGGCTGTCTTCTTATGTCCCCAGAACAGCATCTGCATAATGAGGCGAGAATACACCCCATCAGGGAGAGAAATGAGATGCTGACCAAACAGTTCCTGTTGAATACCCAGAAACCTGGGCACCCCAACAGACATCTGATTGATGAACCAGCACCGCCTAGGGGCTTAAGGAGTCATCTCCGTAAGAATTTTGAAGAAACACGGCACCTGAGAACCCAGCCGTATGAAGTGAAAAAACAACCCCAGCGGGTTAGGGGATCAGAATATACCCGCAGTAGGTATGCCTGTCGTAAGAGGCGACTAAAATACCAGATTCAAGGGGCTGTGTAGCGCAACCCTTCAGGTTGCCAGCGCAATATATAGCTTCTCCAAACCCAATTGTCAACCTCACCTATCCGCGGCGAATCCTGTTTCACTATCAGACGAGGCTCTGGCGACCCCAAGCTCCTCATGGAACTTGGGGGTAGGGAGGGAGGGAATGGCCTGAAGGTTTAATGTGGCCACATAAATCGTTCCCGAGATGGTCGGGCTAGCACCTTAATGGTGCTATGGTACCGGAGCGTACCGGATTTGTATCCGGCAAAGGACCATCACATCGATAACACTCCCCAAAGCCTTCGGATAGCAACCTTATCGCTACAACAACAACAACAAGTGAAAAAACACAAGCAGGTCCTTGGTGAACTCCATAAACAGGCGTCGGACCTTTATGCCGGGAATTGCCCGGTAAATCCAGTACTCAAAGAAAAGTATCCAAAACTCGCGGAAGAGGAACGCATACTGCCCAGGGAAACGCGTGTCACTCTTGCTCAACTTCGTTCTGGATACTGTAACAGGTTAAACTCTTAGCTATCCAGAATCAACCCCGACATACAAAATGTATGCCCCGCTTGCAATGTGTCCCCGCATGACACCAACCATCTCTTTAATTGTAATGTGGAACCAACGCCTCAAACACCCCTTTCCTTATGGTCCACCTCTGTTGAAACAGCAAGTTTCCTTGGACTCCCGTTAGAGGATATTGATGACAATTTGTGACCGGTCGCGGCTGTTAGGTGGTGCGAAGCATTGCTACAACAACAACAACAACAAAAACAACAACGACAACAAAAACAACAAAAACAAAAAACAACAACAACAAGAACACGAACAAAACAACAACGCGTCCCTTGATACCACCTTTGATAATTTTTGATAAAAATTAGGTGGTGCTCCGTCTTGTAGAACGTTATCGCGCAAAATTAAGGTAATTCTTTACAGACAGCGGGACACTTTAATACGTGTCCAAAACATTAAGAGGTATCAAAAATATTAAGAGGTCAAAAATTTGGCGTCTATCAAAAGACATTAACGAAAAATGGGGTAATAGTCTAGTTGAGGGGTCGACTGCTAATACGCTACCAAAAATATCGAGAGAGCTGTCAAAAGACGCGTATTAATCTTGAGAACAATAATCCGATGGCGGAAAAGAAAAATTATATCTATGTCCGGATATATTTGCAGTTGAAGTTGCGAATTTTCATGTGGTTGTTGTTGTGTTTGTACCCACAAAAAAAATTGTGCATCACCGTGGCGGTAGCCACGGTTATACCACACACCCGGACTTGGCATGGCGTAGCCCAGGGTTATTTTTTATAAGCGCGGCCGAAGGCCGCCAACTCAGAAAGGTGTTCTGCGCAAAAATACTATGGATCCCACCCCCGGTTTCGGAAGTACTCGCGGATCTTTTTTCGCTTTTTCGTTAATATCTTTCTAACGGGTAAAAATAAGTTAACTTGCGCTTTCGGATTCTTGATCTGGACGTGAATACGCGTCTTTTGATACCTCACTCAAAAAAAAGGCCCAATTTTAGGGTGGGCCCCTAAACTGCACAATTACCATTATTGTAAGTCAATCAACACTTTGCGACATTCACCGACGAACCTCCGTTACCAATTTACCGTTTTTTTCTTTGCTCCACCTTTAACTTTGTGACTGCAAATAAGTGAATTTGACTACATTTATCAGCAATGGCCCAAGTGGGTACTAAATTCGGGAACAATAGGTCTTCCCTGTTTCCCCCCCCCTCCCAAAACAAAACGTAAAAAGCCGGAAAACTCAATAATGGAAATTTTGTCCTGATCTACCAATAACAAAAAAGGATAATCCTCGTTTTTGGTTATGTCATCACTTGACGAAAATAAACCACTCGCATCATTCTCCTGTTTCGCCATCCACAAGGGATTACAAGCTATTAGCAATAAATCAACATTACCCAACTTCGTGATGGTAACTTCTTACTACTCGTTAAAAATCAAAAGATCGCTGACATATTTCTTGCTGCGACACACTTGCCTGGAGTCACCAAAATCTCAGCCATCCTACATGAAACTCAACTGCGTCAAGGGCACCATATACGCTCCTTACCTTAGCCACCTTCCTGAAGATGAAATCGTTAATGGCTTCAAGAATAGCGGGGTGATTAAAGCCTACAAAATCTCTCGTATGATCGACGGTAGCCGTAAGTTTACAGGATCCATATTACTAACTTTCAATAAATACCACCTACCGGAAGAAATTGAAGTCGCTTGGAGAACCCTTTCCATTCGCCCATATTTTCCCAATCCAATGCGTTGTAAACAATGTCAGATTCTTGGACACACTGCTAAGTTTTGTCGTAATGCTCCTGTTTGTGCCACTTGTAAATCTCCTCCTCATACAGAATCTGATTGTACTAGAGTTATGTGTGCCAATTGCCTCGCCGATCACCCATCTTACTCAAACATTTGTCCTAAATTTCAACAAACTAAAGAAATCTTGAAAATTAAAACCGTAAACAAATGTAGTATGCGGGAAGCCGTACAAAAATACAAAGATCAACTAACTTCTACTCCAAACCCAAAATCTTTTGCTAATATAGCTAAATCCTCTATTAATAATGTAAATATTACCACACCTAAAACTGAATCTTCTAACACAACTATACTTACACAGGTAAACACCCAATTCTCTTCCCCCTTAGACACCCCTTCTCCACCCTGTCCACTGGACTCTCTACCCCACTCCCTCCATCTATGATGGATACCTCCCCTCTCCGCGCCCCTCACATAGACCAAGATTTTGTTTCTAATTCTCCCAAAACCTCAAGCCCCAACTCTTAAGTCACTTTTTTTTCTCTTCCTTCCATTCTCTTATTCAATGGAACATGAACGGATATTTAAACAATTACGTTAATCTTGAAGTATTAATTAAAACTCATAACCCCTCTTTTGTTCTTTCAAACGAAACTCACATCGCTCCTAACGTTACTCCTCCCACCCCTTTTGCTTACATAGGTCACTTTTAAAACCATCCTCACATAACCTCCAGTAAGCAAGGAATTGCCATCCTTGTTAAAAAGAACCTACCCCATTCATCCTACCTCCCTCATTCCACAATCTCCTCGGTGGCAATTTTATTTATTTACGGTCTTTAAGACCTAGTTCGAGGTAAAAAAAATATATATATATATATAAATAAATTGTATACATTACATGCTTAATGACCTACAGTATAAAAATAATTTTGCTTTAAACTTATTAATAGTTTCACAGTCTTTTATCGCATTTGGTAATTCATTGTACATTTTATAACCTATATATTCTAAAGTCTTCTTCGCGAACTCCGTTCTTACTCTAGGAAGTCTTATATTTCCCCTGCTTCTAGTTCCATAGTTATGTATTTCATGATTAAAATGTATTCTCCCGTTCAGATAATTCGGTGTTATTCCTAATTTCATATGATGTATAAATTTCAATGTGAAATAACATATCGACTGTTTTACACCGTAAGCCATTGAGCTCCAAACCCCAAATAAATTAACAATTGTCTGTGCCTATTCATCACCTATTCAATCAATAACATCTACAGATTTCAATAACCTAATCCCTTCCTCCCGCCATCTTTTATCATATCTGGTGACTTTAACGCTTGGAGCGATCTTTGGGGCTCAGCCTCGGATAACTCCAAGGGCCGCGCGATTGAAGACTCTATTTTAGCTTCCAACTGCTTCGCCCTAAAACACGGATCTCCTACTCACTTAGGTCAATAGTTGGCAATTTCCATGTGGTTGTTGTTGTATTTGTACCCACCAAAAAAATTGTGCATCACCGTGGCAGTAGCCACGGTTATACCACACACCCGGACTTGGCATGGCGTAGCCCAGGGTTATTTTTATAATCGCGGCCGAAGGCCGACAACGCAGAAAGGTGTTCTGCGCAAAAATATTATGGATCCGACCCCCGGTTTCGGAGGTACCCGCGGGTCTTTTTTCGGTTTTTCGTTAATCTTTTGAAACGCGTTAAAATTTTTGGTAATAGTCTAGTTGAGGGGTCGACTGCTAATACGCTACCAAAAATATCGAGTGAGGTGTCAAAAGGCGCGTAATAATCTCGAGAACAATAAGCCGAAGGCGGAAAAGAAAAATTTTATCTCTGTCCGGAGATATTTGCAGTTGAAGTTGGAGATTTCCATGTGGTTGTTGTTGTGTTCGTACCCACAAAAAAAATTGTGCATCACCGTGGCGGTAGCCACGGTTATACCACACACCCGGACTTGGCAAGGCGTAGCCCAGGGTTATTTTTTATAAGCGCGGCCGAAGGCCGCCAACGCAGAAAGATGTTCTGCGCAAAAATACTATGGATCCGACCCCCGGTCTCGGAGGTACCCGTGGGTCTTTTTTCGGTTTTTCGTTAATATCTTTTGAACGGGTTAAAATTTTTTCGTTTGACACCTCTCTCGGCTACCGCCACTGTGATGCACAATTTTTTGGGGGTACGACACAACACAACAACAACCACATGAAAATCGCCAACTTCAACTGCAAATATCTCCGGACAGAGATAGAATTTTTCTTTTCCGCCTTCGGATTATTGTTCTCGAAATTAATACGCATCTTTTGACACCCCTCTCGATATTTTTGACGCGTATTAGCAGTCGACCCCTCAACTATACTATTACCAAAATTATATTTTTCATTTTTGGAAGCCTTCTCACAAAAGAGTAGAACTGTCAATTTTACTAGACTTAAAAAAACCATTCAGAACCAAATATTAGGTAACTAAGCTAGAACAACTCACAAATAAATAACCACTGTTCTAGACTGTTACCATAACAATAAATTTAATGAGAAAAGCAGGAGGTAAATTTCAGAAATATAACATACCAAAACTGCACCAAACACAGTAGACTGGAAAACTTTGTTTGAGAAGATAGTTATGTATCTATATTTCTAAAAAGGCTTGTTCCCTTAACAATCACAAATTATCAGAAGAATGCCATTAACGAAACGAAGATTGATTCGTTCTGCGCATAAACGTCACACTTGATTGCTTCAGCGAATGAAAGAAAGAGAGAAAAAACAAACAAGAGATAAAGGAAAATGACGTAAATATGGGGAATATTTTGAATAAGGTGCCACGATTTTCCAACTTTTTCTTTTCGAGGGATGGCGTGGGTCCAAAAATTCACAAAATTATCATCCGCAACTCTAGGAGACTCTTAAGGCTCCATTACTGATACTTAGCATAGACTTGACTTGACTTGAGAACTGTCACTTACAGTTCTGTTAAATGAAAAGTACATGTTACTGATTACTCAAAACTTGGCAACATTTAACTTGACTTGGAAGTCTGTTGAATTTTGATTTTCTATGTAAGTTCTAATTGACGTTTACCTTTCGAGATGCCATTTGTTTGTTTCCATGTCATTTTGTCACACAAATTGACATTTATTTAAAAGTAAATTTCACCGCTGATTATGATGCCAGATTGTATGCGCCAAGTGGAGTATAATCGTGGCTAAGTTGCCAAGTTTACGCCAAGTCTAGTCAAGTCTATACTAAGTATCAGTAATGGAGTCTTTAGTTTATGAAATATAAGCTTTTTAATTTCCAAATTTAGTAAAATTTCAACTTTAATCCTGCACTTAAAATTCGGGTCGGGTTGGATTTTATATAAGGTGCCACGATTTTCAAACTTTTGTCGATTTGTAGGGGTAGAAGGGGGTCCCAAAAATCACAAAATTATCATCCGCAGCTCTAGGAAACTCTTTGTTTATGAAATATAAGCTTTCCAATGGTGACAGAACTTTATCAAAATTTGCTTCGTAAATGTGTTTCAAGTGAACTATTTCACATTCTAAGCTTTGAGAATATCCGACTTGTATTTTTCGACAAATTTTGCTGCGCTCGCCCGAACCGTAGTTTCATCCATGTCTTAAATTGCCACAAAAAGGAAAACTTTTCGTTCAAATTTCTCATAGCTGCAAATCGTTCAGTAATGCCAGTGATTACCGAATCAACGATCACCAAGAATGTATTGTTTTTGAAATCAGACTCTGAATCATCCGTAATCATCTCATTTAAATTATCTTCAGAACGCCTTTTGGGTTTTCTCTTTCGAATGTCCGGAAACTTTGGCGAGATGTTCAATTGAATAGCAACTGTTTGCATTCGTTTAAAATTGTTTCCCATTGGTTCCTGATCAACTTCAAATCAGCTAATAAGGCATCTAGATGTCGGACCTCAACATCTGTGGTGGCGTTTCTCGCTTGGAGGACCACGCTTCTTTCATTAATGTAGGGTTTTGAACCAAATTGAGGACAGCAAGATACATTCGAACTTGTTGATGTACTTGAGAATGCCGGTAACATCGCCGTATGCTTGCGCAGTCAAATTTGGCTTTTGGGTGAAAGACTATGAAGAGAGCTAGGTACATTTTTTTGAGGATGTCACATCTTGTGGAGTGCTGCCGAAGAAAATAATTGCAGCCGTACAACATTCTGCAGCATCAACACCAAATAAATTGATAGCGTTTTCTTTTCTGAAATAAATTGTTGCCTAAGTAAATGGTAATACTCTACCCCATCGGGTTAGGGGGTCAGAATATACCCGCGGTAGGTATGCCTGTCGTATGCGTAAGAGGGGACTAAAATATCAGATTCCAGGGGCTGTGTAGCGCAACCCTGCAGGTTGCCAGCGCAATATATAGCTTCCCCAAACCTAATTGTCAACCTCACCTATCCGCGGCGAATCCTGTTTCACTAACAGACGAGGCTCTGGCGACCCCAAGCTCCTCATGGAACTTGGGATGGGGAGGGAGGGGATGGCCTGAAGGTTTAATGTGGTCACATAAATCGTTCCCGAGATGTTCGGGCTAGCACCTTAATGGTGCTGTGGTATCGGAGCGTACCGGATCTGTATCCGGCAAAGGACCATCACATCGATAATACTCCTCAAAGCCTTCGGGGAACAACCTTATCGCTACAACAACAACAACAATTACTCCTACCCAGAAAATGGTCAACATTTATAGTGCATACAAGAACATTTCAACTCACCAAATTCACTCATATTAACAGAGTATATGTGGAACTTAAGAGCGAATTGAGAGTTTCACAAGTTACACTGCCACACCGCCATTTTATACAGGGTAAAAGTGTCACGCTTTTGCGTTGCAAGCAGGCAAGGCGTTGCCTGTTTTTTAGAATAGAACAGCAACGCTTGCGCAACACTTTATCCAGAAAAGAAAACGCTATCATAGCTGCGGGTTGCACAAGACGAGTAATCAGCATTCGAGTTTTTGTCGAGAATGTGACGTAGTGGTCCGTTGTAAGCTCTTTTCATATTGGCGCCGTTATCGTACCCTTGTGCACGACAATCTTCAATCATGTATGGCAAACTAGATCAGCGATTTTCTGAGCAGTTTTTTGGTTACAATTCACGAAAGCCAAAATCTGTTCTGGAATTTTAAATTTGTTGCTTTCGAATTGAAATGGAGTGAGCGCAAAATGAACGTAGTCAACGTGACTAGCATCAAGCATAGCATCAACGATAATAGCAAAATACTTAGCTTTCTTGCCTTGATCTAATATAATTTCCTCACATGCTTTGCATAAATTTCTATAAACTCGTTCTGAATGTTTGGGGGAAAGATAGTGGACTTGTAAACGTTTGTGCTGCTATTGTTCTAACTTTCTCCAAATGATCTCTAAGTATCGGATCATAATGCTTATGAGATCTTAGATGCCCAAAAAATGTCCACCCTTTCGCTTTTTGAGGGTGCCTTTCATGGGGGGTGTTTTGCGCCTTGCACTCACCGGCGTCACCCCAAACCGTCGATTCGTAGGTGTTTTTACACCCTCCATCCCTCATGTAGGGGCGGAGCCTCCTCGTGGTGGCACCTGGTAACGCTTCGGCGGCTAATTCGAGCGGCGACCTCTCTTCCCACTCCCTCAAACCCTTTTTTCCTTCTTCTTCCTTTTCCTTTTTCTCTCCCCCTCTCCTTAAATGGGCTGGATCAAGGTGTTATACGACCCGTGCCGAGGATCAGCCTGGCTGGGGGCCCATAAATAGCCCAGTCGTTAACGGAGTGCATCGAATACCGGGCGACCTTCGATGCTATTAAGCCTTACCCGGACATCGCGGATCTCTGTCCGGGTGGACCTTTCCCCTTCTCCGCTACTCGTGGGTATAAAGTATGGAGGATAAAATTTCTAAAAAATTATAAGGAGGGCGACTCTCCAAAGAAGAAGTCGTTAGGAGCTTGCTCCGCTAAGGCTACGGCTCAGCCGGGCCTAAAATTAGCTGAGAGAACTCCTCAGAGGTTCGCTGCTGCAGCGGCAGATAGGCAGAAAAGGGCCGAGAGTTTATCCGGTTCGAGCAGTCCGATGGCCAGTACCTCTCATGGAGGGGGGTACTGACCGGGAGGTCATCAGTGCCACTACCGCCCCTCCCTTGGGCCCCACCAGCAAGCCCTCCACCCAGCGACAAGCGTCTGGTGGGTCAACTGCTGGGGGCCTCAGGGCGAGGGGAGGGGTCGGCTATAGGGCCAAGGACAAACCTAGGCAGGAAAGGGCTGAGGTAAAATCCAGTCAGGGTACTCCAAAGGCCGGTACCTCTCGGGGAGGGGCCACCGACCGGGAGGCCCTTGGGGCGGCTGCCGCCCATCTCGTAGCCACCAGCACGGCTGCCACTCAGCGTCAAGCGTCTGGCGGGTTGGCTGCTGGGGGCTCCAGGGGTGTGGGGGGGCCGGCTCCAGGGTCAAGGGAGTCAAAAAAGCCCAGTCATCAGGACAAGCGCTGGGCTGCCCGGATCCTGCGTAGGAATGCCTCCTCACCGGTTAG